>OU342745.1:167977857-168084481 GCA_910589775.1 Avena eriantha
AGCTCATCTAAATAACTTTGTTGAACTTTGTGAGATGCAAAAGCATAGGGATATAGATGGGGATATTATTAAGCTTAAATTGTTTCCTTTCTCTTTGAGAGGAAAAGCTAAAGAATGTTTGAATTCCTTAACTAGGAATAGTATTGATTCTTGGACTAAATGCAAAGATGCTTTCATTGGAAAATACTATCCTCCTGCGAAGATTATATCTATGAGAAGTGAAATAATGAAGTTTAAACAATCTGATAATGAACATGTTGCTCAAGCTTGGGAAAGAGTGAAATCTTTGGTAAAGAATTGTCCCACTCATGGACTGACTGCTTGGATGATTATCCAAACCTTTTATGCAGGATTGAACTATTCTTCAAGAAACCTATTGGATTCTGCTGCTGGAGGTACCTTTATGACCATTACTTTGGGTGCTGCAACAAAGCTTCTTGATAATATGATGGTTAACTATTCTGAATGGCATACTGAGAGAGCTCCACAAGGTAAGAAGGTAAATTCTGTTGAGGAAACCTCTTCCTTGAGTGATAAAATTGATGTTATTATGTCTATGCTTGTTAATGGGAAAGACCATATTGATCCAAATAATGTTCCCCTAGCCTCTTTGGTTGCTCAAGAAGAGCAAGTTGATGTGAACTTTATAAGAAATAATAATTTTGGCAACAATGCTTATGGTAATAACAATTATAGGCCTTTCCCTCCTAATAATACTTACTGTTATAATGGCAAACCTAGAATACTTAGTGAAGGAAGAATTTTAGAAGTTGAAAGAGCCACTAAAACTTCATGCAAATGCAATACGAATAGAATAAATTATTTACTAAAACTATGGAGGTACAATCTACCATTTTGAAGAATATTAGTCATTAACTTGAGAGTTTGAATAGGGAAATTCCTAGTTTGCAATTGAAACTTTCTAATGCTGAAAGAAATATATCATCTTTGTCTGAAGCACAATCCTCTTTGACTTATAAAATGGCTGCTAAACCTGAAACTATTGAGAATCCCTTTGCTACTACTAATGCATACAAGTTAGAATTGATGAAAATGTTAGACTATTATCTGAATTGCATGCTAATTGTGAAAGAGAAGATGAAATTGCTAGAAACATTAGTGTTTCTACTATCACTACCACTAGTGTTGAGGCTAGTAATAGCTCTACTACCTCAGATGATAAATTTGATTTTGATCTTGATGGTTGCAATATCTCTGAAGTTATTAATTCCTGCAAAAGCTTGCTAAAAGCCCTAATGCTAGTGCTATGAATATGGCCTTTACAAAACACATAACTGATGCTCTCATAAAGATCAAAGAAGAAAATATGAAACATAAAGCTTCTATTCCTATAAAACAAGAAGATGGTTGGGAACCCATCATTAATATGAAAGTGAACGATTTTGATTTTAAATCTTTATGTGATCTTGATAGTAGTGTTTCTATTATGCCTAGAAAGATTTATGATATGCTTGATTTGCCACCACTTGAAGACTGTTCTTTGAATGTCCCACTTGATGATAATGCTAAAAAGAAACTCATGGGGAGTCTTACTGATGTTCTTATTATGGTTAACAATGCCTATGTCCCCATTGATTTCTATGTTTTGGATGTTGAATGCACTGCTTCCTGTCCTATTACTTTGGGAAGACCTTTTACTAGAACTGATGGTGCCATTATTGATATGAAAGAAGGCACCATTAAATATCAACTCCCACTCAAGAAGGGTATAGAACACTTCCCTAAGAAGAGAGAGAAGATTTCTTTTGCCTCTCCTATGAAAACAAAATTTGCTATTAATGCTTCTTCATTCGAGAACACTTGATTTTTTTCTTGCTTCTTATGCCTAACTTAAAGGCGTTAAACAAAAAGTACTTATTGGGAGATAACCCAAAAGTTTTAGATGAGTCTTGGAAGTTATTACCTCTGTAATAACCGCTCCTTATCCTTTTTATTTTCTTTTTGTGCCAAGAGTAACCTCTAATGAGAGAGAAGTAATGATTGGGAAAGTAGTTGTCCTGAAACAGATTTTTGTTCTTCACCGTAAACATTCGTGTAAAATATTTGTACATACTTTTGAGGCGTGATTGTTTTTGCTTCCACCCCAGGTTGTTATCTAACTTTCGTTAGTTCAACACTTTTTGATTTGAGCAACAGAAGGTCTTCGAAAAAATTCGTCTTTACCTGCTGGTCTGTTTTGACAGATTTCTGCCATTATGTGCATTTGCTTTTTGTTGGTTCCTTTTTGAGTTCTTTTGGGGAATTGAGCTTTTTGAGGGAAGTGCTACAGTAGCTTGTGTTTTATTGGAAGTTTTATTGGTGTTGAAACTGAACCCAAAGACATATTATCTTGAGTGCACTAATGTTGCTAATAAAGATTGTGTGAAGTTTTGTACCAAGGAAAAATTTCAGGTGTATGGAAGGAATGAGTAATGAGATGAAGGGTGGACTAAAGCTCATGCTTGGGGATGCCACACGTGTCACCCCAAGAAATATCCAAGAAGTACAAGCTTCAAAGCTTGGGGATGAAGGCATCCCCTTCTTCATCAATAAAAATCCCAGGTTTCTTCCAAACGCTTCATTTTTATTGTTTCATGCACAGTTGTGTTGTTCTTGGAGCATATTCTTTTTCGTTTTTTTTTGGTTTTTTGGTTTTTTGGTTTTTTGGTTTTTTGTTTTCTTGGTTTTCTTTGTTTGCTGAATAAATTGGTTGAACCCCCTCTTTCATGCATTGGTTTTCAAATAGTTTGGTTTGGATTGGAAAAGAGTAGGACAGTTCATGCTTAAGTGGGAAAGAGAGTTTGTTTTTGACTATGGCATATGCTTTGTCATGCCATGCTTGATATTGTTTTGGCTTTAGGCATAGTATTCTTTGCTGTAGCATGACATGTTATAAAAAATTGAGATTGCTTAATGTGCCTTGGAAGGATTATGCGTTGTTTTAGCATATTAAAGCATAGTATTGTGGTATTCTCCTTTGATGCTTTATTTGGGTTGACTTGGCACATGCTCACACCATATTATGACTATCCAAAGTAACCATAGCCTTGATGATCCTTTAATTTTCAACTTGTAATATCACTTTATGCTTTGATAAATGATGTTTTGTCGCTCTGCATGATTATGGCCATTATTTATCTCTTAGTTTGTCGCTCCCAGTATTTTGCTAGCCTCTGTAACAAAGTGTGAGTTCCACTCATGCATCCAACTCCGTAAACCAAGTTATTCCAAAGAGTCCACCATACCTACCTATTAGCAATTGCTATTACAAGTACATTCATGCTTTTATCTACCTTTCGAATTAAACTTGTTATGTGAAAATTAGTGATTAAAGCTCTCACAAACTTGATGGCACACTTTACTTTTCTTGCCCTTAATAAGCTTGAACCATTGTTTCGTCTATGTTGTATATGCTTGCACTTATTTTTTGGGGATTAGCAGAACCATGCTGTCATGGGGAACGCTTTCAACATTGCACTTGTACTTTGTACCTAGTTGATATCATGCTCTTTTGTCTATGGATGTCGTCGGTGTGAAATGAAAGGGGAGCTTGTAAGTCCATGGAGTTATGTATGTGTGTTAGAGAAATGCCTGGGCCGCTGGTCTAATCCATGCCGTCATGGTGGAAACCTGCAGCGTAATCATAATGACATGTTTATGAAGCATTCTTCTTATAAAAAAAGAGTCGGATATTGAGAAAAGAGAGAAAAAAGAAAAAAAGAGATATGAGAAAAGAGGAAAGAGAGAAAAAAGCACCATTTTTCCATGGTAAATAAGAAGATTGCTGAGATGCTCGTTGTCTGCTTGCCTTGTCATTTTTATATGGGGATTTTTCCGTATCATCGGGCAAGTGGTTCCCCGTTGGCGGTTCTCTATGATGCACATGTACTTACGATGAAAAGAACTTACCGGTGACTAAACTTGAGTAGCATGAGGAGCGGCCCTCGTATTCAAGGGATGTGAGATTTCCAACTTATACTTCGTCAAGCATATACTCCATAGTTTGTTCACTTTAACCTTAATCACTTCAAGATGCTTATGATAGGGGCAATGAGAGCTGAAAGCTAACAAGTACCATAATTTTTTGAAGCTCTTTATGAAACTTTAATCCCTACTTCCTTCTATGAAGTCCTATCTTCCACTTTTATATTGAGTCTCTACCTTCTATCTTTATGCACCTACTTTGAGAGCATAGTGGCCAGCTTAGTTCTATGTGCATTGTCCCAAGACTGGTTGATTGATGCATAACTTGATATTGCTTGTTTTAAACTATTTGTATCTAGTCACTCTTATAAACTTTGAAGGTGTCTTATGCATTTATATTTGCTACTCTATGAGGGACAAGCTAAATGCCACTATGCTATGTTTTCTTTATGTGAAACAAACAAACGTCTTGCAAAGTATTGTTATTCCTGAATCTTTTTTTGTGCCTTTTCATACATAGTTGCTTTGTCTTATTGCTAGAACTTTGTCTTTCATGTTATGATTTAAGTACTATGATCCCAGCTTTGAATGATTTACAAATACTTTGATCAAGTTTATGATGGTGCATGTCACCTCAAAAATTATTCTTTCTTTTTATCACTTACCTACTCGAGGATGAGCAGGAGTTAAGCTTAGGGATGTTGATACGTTGCTAATGTATCCATAATTTTTGATATTCCACACTTTGGAGTAATTTTCATATTATTTTTTGGATTAACCTATTAATAAGAGCCACAGTGCCAGCTGCCTGTTTTCTACTGTTTTTGGTTCTAGGAAAGTTAGAAAATGAATATTCTAGGAATTGGACGGGACAAAAGCCAAATGCAGTTTTTCACAAAGGGACAGACGGAGCCAGAATACGAGATGGAGAGGGGCCAGAGGGCGGTCACTCCACCGTGCGGGCCAGGCCTAGCCGCGCCAGGGGGTGGTGTGGCCATACCAGGCACCCCCTCGGCCTCCCCTTCCGACTATAAGATGCCTATGATATAGAAACCCTAAGTACCCGATCAAAATTCCACGAAAGAGTCTATAGCCACCGTCGTCTCCATCCCTAGATTAGGAGGGATCTAAAGCTCTTCCCGGCACCCTGCCGGAGAGGGGAATTCACCCTGGAGGCCTTCTTCATCATCATGCAAGCCTCCGGTGTGATGCGTGAGTAGTTCATCTCTAGACTACGGGTCCATGTAGTAGCTTGATGGCTGGTTCTCCTCCTTTGTGCTATCATGTTTAGATCTTGTGAGCTCGGTTCATGATCAAGATCATCTATTTGTAAGTCCTACATGTTGTGTTTGCCGGGATCCGATGGATATTGAGATGCTATTTCATATTGATTATTGATTGTATCATGTCTTTATTAATTCTGATCTTGCATGCTTTCCATTGTTAGTAGCTATCTTGGGCAAGTAGATGCTAGCAACTCTAAGGGTTAGTATTTATGCTCGATAGTTGGTTAATGCCTCTAGTAATCTGGGGAAGTGACAGAAATCTCTAAGGTACTAGATGTGATGTTGCTACTAGGGAGAAAAAAACAATCATTTGTTCATAGAACAATCGTACTGTTTACTTTACACGCAATTCGCAATGCAATTATCTGTTGCTTGCAACTTAATACTGGAGGGGGTTCAGATGATAACCTGAAGGTGGATTATTAGTCATAGATGCAGTTGGATGGCGGTCTATGTATAATGTTGTAATGACCAATCAAGTCTCAAAGGAGTCAAGATGATTAGTATATGCATGTATTGCTTTGTTGATGTTTGTCAATTGCCCCTCTTTAATTTGTTCACCCAACATGTTATCTATCTTAAGGAGAGCCACCACTAGTGAACTATGGACCTTAGTCCTTTCTTTTACCATCAATCTACAACTGTTTACTGTTTTGTGTTTACTTTTTGCAAACTATTACTTTCTCCCACTCGATACGTTTAATCCTTTGTTTTCAGCAAAACCGGTGAGATTGACAACCTCATCGTAAGTTGGGGACAGAGTTCTATGGTTGTGTTGTGTAGTTCTCCACGTTGCTGCTGGCACTGGTATTGCGCCCTGCCAACCTTCAGCTAGCAACACCTTTGAGGTGTTTCCTTGCTCCTACTGGATTGATAACCTTGGTTTCATAACTGAGGGAAACTTACTACTGTGCTCATCATACCTTCCTCTTGGGGTTCCCCAATGAGCTCGTTAGTACACGAGTCAGCAAACACCCATGGATCCACCAGAGCAATTGCATGTGTGTTATTGTCACAAACCACATATGGATCAACCAATGTCATTGCATGTGTGTTCGTTCCAGAAACAACATATGGATCCACTAGAGTCATTGCATGTGTCTTCTTTCCACTAACCACATATGGACCCACTAGAGTCATTGCATGTGTGTTCTTATACTAAAACCAGCACTAGAGTCAGTGCATGTGTGTTCTTTTCCACAAACCACATATGTATCCACCAGAGTCATTGCATGTGCGTTCTTTCCACAAACAACATATGGATCAACCAGAGTGATTGCATGTGTGTTCTTTTCACAAACCACATATGGATCAACCAATGTCATTGAATGTGTGTTATTTTCACAAACCACACATGGATCCACTAGAGTCATTGCATGTGTGTTCTTTTTACAAACCACATATGGACCCACTAGAGTCATTGCACGTGTGTTCTTTCCACAAACCACATATGGATTAACGAATGGCATTGCATGTGTGTTGTTTTCCAGAAACCACATATGGATCAACCAATGTCATTGCATGTGTGTTCTTTTCACAAACCACATATGGACCTAGTAGAGTCATTGCATGTGTGTTCTTTCCACAAACCACATATGGATCAACGAATGTCATTGCATGTGTGTTCTTTCCACAAACCACATATGGATCAACCAATGTCATTGCATGTGTGTTCTTTCCACAAACCACATATGGATCGACTGGAGTCATTGCATGTGTGTTCTTTTCACAAACCACATATGGACCCACTAGAGTCATTGCATGTTTGTTCTTATACTAAAACCAGCACTAGAGTAATTGCATGTGTGTTCTTTTCACAAACCACACATGGATCCACCAGAATCATTGCATGTGTGTTCTTTCCACAAATCACACATGGATCCACCAGAGTAATTGCATGTGTTTTCTTTTCACAAACCACATATGGATCAACAAATGTCATTGCATGTGTTTTATTTTCACAAACCATATAGGGATCCACCAATGTCATTGGATGTGTGTTCTTTCAATGAACCACATGTGGATCCACCAATGTCATTGCATGTGCGTTCTTATACTAAAACCAGCACTAGAGTCATTGCATGTGTGTTCTTTTCACAAACCACACATGGATCCACCAAAGTCATTGCATGTCTGTTCTTTCCACAAACCATACATGGATCCACCAGACTGATTGCATGTGTTTTCTTTTCAAAAACCACATATGGATCAACAAATGTCATTGCATGTGTGTTCTTTTCACAAACCATATATGGATCCACCAATGTCATTGCATGTGTGGTGTTTCCATGAACCACATATGGATCCACAAATGTTATCGCATGTGTGTTCTTTCCACTAACCACACATGGATCCACTAGAGTCATTGCATGTGTGTTCTTTTCACAAACCACGTATGTATCCACCCTAGCCATTGCATGTGTGTTGTTTTCCACAAACCACATATGTATCCACTAGAGTAATTGCATTTGTGTTATTGTCACAAACCACAAGTGGATCAACCAATGTCATTGCATGTGTGTTCTTTCCACAAACCACATATGGATCAACCAATGTCATTGCATGTGTGTTCTTTTCACAAAGCACATATGGACCCACTAGAGTCATTGCATGTGTGTTCCTGTCATGACCATATATGGATCGACCAGTGTTCATTGCATGTGTGTTCTTTCCACAAACCATATATGTATCCACTAGTCATTGCATGTGTGTTCCTGTCATGAACAACATATGGATCCACTAGTGTTCATTGCACGTGTGTTCTTTCCACAAACCACATATGGATCCACTAGAGTCATTGCATGTGTCTTCTTTTCACAAACCACATATGGATCCACCAATGTCATTGCATGTGTGTTCTTTTCATGAACCAATATGGATCCACCAATGTCATTGTATGTGTGTTCTTTCCACTAACCACACATGGATCCACTAGAGTCATTGCATGTGTGTTCTTTTCACAAACCACATATGGACCCACCAAAGTCATTGCATGTGTGTTCTTTTGCACAAACCACATGGATCAACCAATGGCATTGCATGTTTGTTGTTTTCACAAACCACAAATGGATCAACCAATGTCATTGCATGTGTGTTCCTGTCATGAACCACATATGGATCCACTAGTGTTCATTGCATGTGTGTTCTTTCCACAAACCACATATGGATCCACTAGAGTCATTGCATGTGTGTTCTATTCACAAACCACACATGGATCAACCCATGTCTTTGCATGTGTGTTCTTTCCAAAAACCGCATATGGATCCACCAATGCCATTGCATGTGTGTTCGTTTCCACAAAAACCACACATGGATCAACCAATGTCATTGCATGCGTGTTCTTTCTACGAACCACATATGGATCCACCAATGTCATTGCATGTGTGTTCTTTTCCAGAAACCACATGGATCAACCAATGGCATTGCATATGTGTTCCTGTCATGAACAACATATGGATCCACCAGTGTTCATTGCATGTGTGTTCTTTCCAAAAACCACATATGTATCCACTAGAGTAATTACATGTGTGTTCTTTTCACAAACCCCTTATGGATCCACAAATGTCATTGCATGTGTGTTCTTTTCCACAAACCACATGGATCAACCAATGGCATTGCATGTGTGTTCTTTTCACAAACCACACATGGATCAACTAATGGCATTGCATGTGTGTTCATTTCACAAACCACACATGGAGCCACCAGAGTCATTGCATTTGTGTTCTTTTCACAAACCACACATGGATTAACCAATGGAATTGCATGTGTGTTCTTTTAACAACCCACATATGGATCAACCAGTGTCATTGCATGTGTGTTCTTACCACAAACGACATATGGATCAACCAAGTCATTGCATGTGTGTTCTTTCCACAAACCACATATGGACCCACTAGAGTCATTGCATGTGTCTTCTTTTCACAAACGACATATGGACTCACTAGATCCTTGCATGTGTGTTCTTATACTAAAACAAGCACTAGAGTCATTGCATGTGTGTCATTTTCACAAACCACACATGGATCCACCAGAGTCATTGCATGTGTGTACTTTCCACAAACCACAAATGGATCCACCAGAGTAATTGCATCTGTGTTATTGTCACAACCCACATATGGATCAACCAGTTTCATTGCATGTGTTGTGGGTCCCCCGGATTAATCCTCCGAGAATCCCTGTTATGCATACAACCATGATCCCATGAACAGTTAGTCGTGGCACATAACTGACAATTATCATTACATCATTCGAGAATATACCAAATTACAAGACTTACATAATTGTCGCTATGGCTACATCAATAAACAGTAGCGGATATTCATCAAGCGTAGAGCCCGAGCCATGCGTTAACCTATAGGCAACTGACTGGGAGAACGTCCTAGCTCGTATCGTCGCCATCATCGTATCCTTCTTGAGATCTGGCCAAGATAATAGCCAGGGACAATGCTAGTGAGTAGTTTCAATGTACTCGCAAACCACCTTAAGATATTAGTACTAATAAGAGGATATGCATTTTGGCTGTGGTGGTAGGAGGGCTCCAAGAGAGGTTCTTTTCTCACATAGTTTCTCTTGTAGATATAGAATCTACATATCTTTGTTGAAAACTTTTGTAAACGTTTTGGAAACCTTTTTGAAAAGTTTTTGGAAAACATTAGGACTGGGTCACCCATTTGATCCCATTTTTAGGTCGTCCCACGACCAGACTCCTTCCATACCTCTCTGACCATCCCATGGTCAAAGCAGGTATCCTTCCCGACCATCCCATGGTCAAAACCTTTTTAAAGCCTTTGCTCTTCCGAAATCCTTTTTAAAACAAAAGCAGCACCGCTCTATAGAAGTTTTTCCAACCCGTCCTTAACCGCGGACACGGCTATTCGAATAGATTTACACTCTGCAGAGGTTGTACACTTTACCCACACCATCCGGGTACCCTACCCTGATCTTCACCGATCGTGGGTCGAGTAACCGATCAAGACTCTCCGGATGCCGACTCCAATATAAGTGCCTACCCTATGAGTGTTTATCCCCTCAACACCAGGACGTCGGGCGAGGACCAACTGGAAAGCCTCCCAGGTGTGCTTTCAATGAGGGTCTCATAGTAACGTGTGGAGGCCTGCCGACCCTTTGTTCCTTCTCCAGGTCGATGTCCCACATGGACCCTTATGTGAGAAGGCCCACCCTCCAGGGACTTTTGGTCCCCTGTAGTTGTTGCGAGGCAGCTTATACCGGAATAAACACCTTCAAATCCAGCCCTGTCCCATTCCAGAGTAATGTGGTTGCACAAGGTTAAGTTGTTATAGCTAGACTACAAAGAACCAGGTGTGTTTTCGTAAACCTTCTTCCTCCGGTTTTCCTCTAGCATTTTGTAAAAAAAAACCTTTTTCTTTCTCAACATCTCTTGGGATGTCCCACCTCACGAAGGTTTTATCATAAAACATTTGGTAAAACTTTTTCTGGGGTCTTCCCATCCTCTAGCTTTGGCTTCGGCTAAATCGGGGTCTCCAAAGGGGCATGGTGGGTATGCACCATCTATTCTACTAGGGACAAGTAGGTGTCACCAAGGGGGTTGTACTTAGTAGAACCAAGGTGGATTGTTTGGAGGAGCCAAACCACTACCATATATATATATATGTACATATCAACATATAGTAAAACAATGCAGTTTTTAATAAAAGTAGATAAAAAATGCATAGGTAAAATAGTAGGACAAGGCTTATGAGCAAGAAGGTGTCTTGCCTGATGTTTAGCAATATGGCAATATGTCCCTGGACTTCTCCTTAGAAAACCATAATAACCAATAAAATCCATCTTCTTCTGCTCTCCGATATAATCGCAACTATCGTCGGTATGGAACACATGTAGACAAACAAAAGGGCCCAATAAATACAAGGCACACAAGCACCAATACATACGGAAAACAATTGAATACTACAGAATTAAGATTCATATGGTTTTGAGAGGATTGGTTTTAGGAGATTGAGATGGCCTTGGAGAAGGGAATGAATATCCTTGAGGATTTCTAGTCTAGAAACTAACTAAGAGATGGATTTTGGAGCAAGACCATATTCTGTAGGGTACCATTGTAAAAACATGATACCAACAGATAGGTATTGATAAGATGAAACCAAAAAAAGTGGTTTCACTATTTTACCACTTTTCTTGAAATACTTACGAATATTCTAGTGCTAAAGGCTCTAGTTTTAGGAAATAATTCACCAGAAAAGTTCGGGAGCTCAAAACATTATTTCCTTGGATAGTGTAGTAGGGTTTGATGTACTTGTTCGTTGAGAGTTGGAATCAGGTCAAGACAATTACCAGAATGCCCTCAAGAAATTCCCAAAGGCAGTTTTGTGGGGTTTTTTGTCTTTTTAACCAAATTAAATCCACAGAAACTTTTGATTTGATTCCAAGGACACATGGTAGGTCCTTCTAGTATCTTTCTGTAGAAATTGGAATCAACATTTTTGGATTAGCAGAACTAATGTAGTGAATGAAGAGGTGAATAAACCATGCACAGAATAGTTTAATTCACAGAAAAACATCCAAGGCTCAATAAATCATCGGCTCCTGGATTTGGATAGGTCTTTGAGTACCACAACATAGGGTGTTGGATTTAGGTCAATCCCTTTGTTTGTTTGACCTGGAGAATTTATCTAAGGTAGAAATTAATAGTTTTTGTTATTTTTACTAAGTCCAAAATGTTGTTGACCTTGGCATGAGACCAAGGTCTAGGGATAGGTGTTTCTATTATCTTTTGGGGGCAATTGGTTTTACTCAAGTTGGAGTTGTAAAACTCACAGAAATAATTTAGTAGTGCAAAAGATACATTTAGGGGTTTGATTTATCATTTTTAATCTAGACAACCTTTGGACGTGCTAGGGATACTGCATGTTTAAGAAAACACTCAAGAACCCAAGGAAATTTAGACATAGGCAATTTGAGTTGGTTTCCATTTTCAAACGTATTTAAACTAATAGGTAAATTTCAGATCTATAATATCCAAAGAAAAAAAAAGAAGGAAAAACTAATGCCGGGCTAGATCTGGAGGGGAGCTGGTCCGTCCAGGGGAGAAGCGGCCCACCCGGGGCGGGGCACTGCGCGGGAGCCAGCTTTGAACCTGACGGGTGGGTCCCGTCGGTCAGCGGCGCGCAGCGGCGAAACGGTACCGAGGCACCTAGGCCATTGGATTAAAAGACGGATCGATGGGGGGTGGTCGTCTCCTTCGCGGGAAACAAAGCTGTGGCAAGGAAACCCTAGTAGAGGGGAGGCGGGGCTAGGGAGGCTCACCTGGGCGGCGCCGGCGACCGGGGAACAACGGAGGAGAAGCGGTCGTCCATGACGGTCCGGGCGATGGGCGGAAGTGGTGGTTTCGATGTCGAGAGAGGGTTCACGTGAAAGCACCCGAGCGGAGCTCGCCGGAGCTCGTCGGGCAGGTCCAGGGATGCATGCACAGCGGCAGGGAGATGGTGCATCGGAGGCGGGGGCCCTGTAGCGTCCAGGGCGGTGCATGCAGAAGGGAAGGGGCTCGGGAGGCCGGAGGTTCACGAGAGGTGCATCGGCTCGACCAAGAGCTCGGGTGGCGTCCGCCGGCGTTCCTGAAACAGAGATAGGGCATAGGGAGGTAGCTCAGAGAGATAGAAACTCAACTAGGATGCATGCAATGAGGGGTAAGCAGGGAAAAGGGCGACCTCAAGCTTGAGCTCGTCCATGGTCGAGAGATCTTCTTTCTCTCCTCTCTTGCGGGGCAGAGCAAGGGGGGAGGAGAGGGTGCACTGAGGAGGTGAGGGGAAGTGTGAGGACGCAAATGAGGGGTAAGGGGAGAGCTGCAGGGGCCTCAAGCCAAATATACCGAGAGGGACAGGTTTTTTTATGGACTTGGTCCATGGAGCATGTGGGGGAGGGAGGTGAAACCAGGGGAGGTTGCTGTGGGCATGAGAGGTGGGTTTCTGGTCGAGCTAGAGTAGAGAGGGAGCAGGGAGCTGCTGCAAGGGGAGTTTTGCAAGCCAAGACACCCACATGGGGTTAAACACTAGTGTCCAAACACTAAAGGACAAGGTGCTACAGTGATCCGCTGCAGTAATCACGACCAGTGGAGAGGGTGTTGGCTGTGGTGAGTGGGGGTGAGCATTGGTGGTGATTTTAATTTGGTTAGGCCACTAATTTCTTAGTTTGCCACATTTGATCAAAATGAGGCTTGTGAAGGAGGTTTAATATTTTGCACTAAGAAAGGGGGAGAGAGGGTACTAGTGGGTACATGAGGTCAAGATACCCTTCCAGGATTTATTTGAGATTTTTCAGAGGAGTTTAAGTCCACATAAATCTATTTATTCGAAAACTATAGAAGTGAAGTATTGGAGCTCATTTGATATTTTTACATTGGACTTTGTTGTATTTTTATGTGATGTGGTCCTAGATACCATATCACACCTTGAGAAATTTTATTGGGATTTATGGAGGTGGGAAAGTATTTTTAAAGAATTATTTCTTGTTTCCACCATTTAAGAAAATGGGCAAAAAGAAATAATAAAGCTCTTCCAAAATATTTATTTTTGAAGTGGGAAGATAGGGTATGATATATGGGACTCAATTTAGCAAAACTTGGGGAAGTGTTTTGGCAAAAACCAAACTTTCCTTTGTGAGAGGAGTTTTGGAGATTTTGGCTATTAAAGAGATTAAATAGATTTGGAGCCATAATAATTATGGACAATCCTTGATAAATTTTGATGATCAAGGTAAATGATGCAGAAAATGTGTTGTAAGCATTTGCAACATTGGTATTGGAGAATCCAAGTTGATTTTGGTGAAATAACCTGGAGTAAGGATCTAGGGTGATGTTAATTTCATACCATCAAAACATGGTTGTATCTTGGAGTTCAGATATCCCCTTGGGGCATGTGTCATATGGATGGATAGACCAAGTGATGTAGATCAACATGTTCATCAAGAATTGATTTCAAACCTTGAAGAAATTAAGCCTGCCAAAGCAGATTATCAACTAGCCCTCAAAACCTTGTTTATTTAAACAACTCATTGATCAAATTGGAACAAGTGAAGTAGGTAATGATAGAACTATATGAGTAGAACACCACCATGTTAAGAGTTTTTCCATAGAGGGTTGGATGGTGGTGTGAGCTTATACCAAAGTAGGCATGTTGACTACATTTGCAGGAAAAGTTATTTTCTTGCCTGCAAAACAATCAAGAACAAGTGGGTTGGAGGATGATCTAACCAAGGGAAAGAGTGGGACATGGTATTCCTTAGTATGGTTAACAAGATGTTTCAAGTTCATTACCAAAAGTGCACAATGGTTGAGAAATGGAGGCATTCAAAAAGGTGATGTTGGCAACAGATTTCCAGACTTAGCCAAATTTGGCAGAGTTAGGGTTTTTGACTAGAATGTGAGTGGTGATGATTTTGATAGATGGCAAGGTACCAAAGCAATATCAAGTGGTTGATGTTGAAGTTTAGATTGAGTAGAAATTATCCTTGCTTGATATTGGTCTTCATTGTCTTGGAAGCTTCTAGAAGGAATCACTTCAGAATGGATCTGGTTAAGGGTTTCAGATGATTTCTAGTAGCTGGGGATTTGATCTTGCTTTGCATTCTGGTATAGGGTGTGGTGATTTGGAAACCTCGTGATCTTAGTGATGATCTCCTAGAGTAGCTCATACTACTTCTAAGCAATCAAGAAGATCAAGGAAATTCATCAGACAGCAGATCAAGGCAACTCATCTTATACACTTAGTAAACCCACTACTGGGTTACCATCAAGCCTAGCTTGAGGTAAGGATGGGTATGTGAAATAGGTTGGGGTTTGAACAAGGTAAGGTCCTTGGTATCTCTACCAAGAGTAGAATTCAAATCTTTAAAAAGAGTTTTTGGGAAAACTAGAGATAAGAATAGTTGAAGGTTATGTCTTGAAAACATAAGGAGATTATGTTATATAGCTCTCCATAGTTTTGTCAATAGAAGCTACTAAAATAGTTTTGGTTACATAAGCATCTTGGCTGATGTTTTGAAATGCCAGAACATTTGAGAATATGAAAAGTAAGCCAAGACTGTTTTGGGAAATAGCTGTTGTCAACTGGTGTTAAGGTAAGGGAGTATACCATCTAATACTCATTCCTATGCATAAGCATATCCAAACAACACGCAAACACTTCAGCACTCAACAAGAAAAATGTTTTTGTTCCCCCTAATTTTTGCATTTTGGACAACTAATCAGGGTCGCTGAAATTGGGATGTTACAGATCTTTCCACCTTAAAAGAATCTCGTCCCGAGATTCAGGAGAGTAGGGTTAGGGGATTTGAGTTGGGTTGATACTAGGAGTCTTACGCGTAATATTTTATAGACTCCGTCTTTGAAGGTGACTACTCTTGTCGATGAAGTTGAGCTTCAGTCTTCCGGGATGCACAGAGAGTTGAGCAGGGTCCAGGTCCTGCTTGCGAGGGATGACCTTCTTGCCTTCCGGACTCTATATCTTGAGGGCTTGGACTAGGCAGATCATCTCGATGCTGGAATTCACGGAGTACTCGTCGAAAGGTAGAATCTACAAGTGGGAGTACCTCTGTCTAAGGATCCACATCTCTTCCTTAGGTTCGTAGCGGAGCCTAATTAATGGTGTTAGGATCGGGACTCCTGAGGTTGCTCCTGGCGGAGGGTTATTCTATTTTGTGGGAAAGACCCTTAGGATTTGACTAGGTTAGCTCAAAGATAACGCATACCTTCCTTCTTGTCTTCATTGGTGGCAGTTCTGAAGATTGTCGTCCATCTTTTTCCTGCAGTCGAGGTCTTCAGAAGGCGTCCACAAAGCTATGGCCTACAGGGCTTCTATACTATCATTATCCATGCTTAGCCTGGTGGAGTCATTGGAGTCTCACGTCCTCTATGCATTAAGGACCTAGGAGTTAACGGTTCGGTGGTCCTTCGGGTGGGTCTTCAGCTGAAGTAGCGGAGGGACTTTGTAGCATCTTCAGTTTGTTTCTCATCAGATAACTCACGGGTTGGTGCTTGGCAAAAAGACGTCGGAACTGGAAATCTTTTCTGAGGTACCTTCTAGTGGACAGTCTTCTGGAGATTGAGTGGAAAGACGCAATCTTTCCACCTTAGAGCTTCACTAAGGTCCTTCAGGAGTGGTGCAGATCTTCTATCTGGGAGTGCTGACCGGATGTTAGCTGAAGGTTGTATCTCCCTGGAGTCTTGAGCTGGGGTCTTTGAGTGATGCCTTATTTTATCAACCTTTGCGGGGCTGGTTTCCTAACGAAGCCTTTAGGGTAGTTTGTTCAAGGAAATTTAGCGGTTTACGACTCTTCTTGGTAGAGCTTCGTCAGGGTGGAGGCATCTTGTTTTAGAGAGGTTGTCGTCTCCTGAACACTTGGCATTGTTTCTGCTCGAGGACTGAGTAGACTCATTGTCTTCCTGCTTCCCAATCATCTGTCTTCAGGGAACTGAAGTATTCTAGCCTTCTGGGTAGGATCATTCCGATAGATTGGGTAGGGTCGACTAGATTAGTTAGTCTCCTGTGGCGGTCAGAAACTCTAATACACTAAGGTTAGTGTGGTTTGTCTTCACTTCTTGTCTTAGTGGACTCATCGGGTGGTTTCCTGGTGGATATTGAGGATTCGTCGGTGGTTGACTTCCGGCTTCAACGGGATTCTTGCGGTAGTAGACTAGGAAACAAGGGAGTGTGGTGCTATTGACGAGTCTAGCGAGGTGAGTTGGACAAGGTATGCCATCCCGCTGAGGTGAAGTCTTCTAGTGGTTCTGACTTGACGAGATCAACTCCTTATTCGCCCGGGGCTTTTCTTCTCATATGCTCTCGAGGTTAGTTTGGGTCTCATTACCGACATCTAACACAGGGGTTTCCTGAGTTACTAGGTGGGTTATCGCTCCTCGAGTCACCTTTTTAAGGAGGTCAAAGCAAGTCAGATCATACAAACAAGGCGAACAGAGCGAGGGGCTCGCAATGTCCTCGGCAAACAACACACATCAAGCAGCACAGGATGCACTTAGGCAAGCAAACACGGTCAACTCTAGGGACCAAGGAGTTAACTACTCGTGATTTAGGGGAATCCTAGTCTTAGGACTTATTGATCCTAGAGCTCACGGGATTGAGGTCTGGGTCACTGTCTTGTGAATGAAGCCTTCGTCGTGTCATCGGAGGCTTCTTGACAGGGCAACACCTGAGGTCTTCTGATTGTGATTATTCCGCTGGTAGAGCGATATTGTAGTCTCTTTGTGTTTGCCGGTAGTTACTGGTCTTCATCTTGTTCTCCTTGTCTTCACCGGGTTCTACATCCTAGTTAATTAAAATCCGTAGGTTTGAAGTTTGGGGACAAGAGTTGGAGTAAACCATTTTCGAAGACATTTACTTAGAGTAAGAGAAGAAGTAGAATTTTTTTTGTTGAAACTCATTGAAAAACTAGTTTTTGAAAGACGGGGTTTTTCAAAAATAAGGTTCCTGTCTAGCGACCATGCTAACTAAGGTTCTCCTACAATCAGGATGGCTCTGTACCAAGTCTGTGGGTCCCCCGGATTAATCCTCCGAGTATCCTTGTTATGCATACAACCACGATCCCACGATCAGTTAGTCGTGGCACATAACCGACAAGTATCATTACATCATTCGATAATATACCGAATTACAAGACTTACATAAATGCCGCTATGGCTACATCAATAAACAGCAGGGGATCTTCATCAAGCGTATAGCCCGAGCCATGCCTTAACCTACAGGCAAATGACTAGGAGAATGTCCTAGCTCGTATCGTCGCCATCATCGTCTCCTTCTTGAGATATGGCCAAGATAATAGCCAGGGACAATGCCAGTGAGTACTTTGAATGTACTCACAAACAACCTTAAGATATTAGTACTAATAAGAGGATATGCATTTTGGCTGTGGTGGTAGGAAGGCTCCAAGAGAGGTTCTTTTCTCACATAGTTTCTCTTGTAGATATAGCATCTACATATCTTTGTTGAAAACTTTTGTAAACGTTTTGGAAACCTTTTTGTAAAGTTTTTGGAAAACATTAGGACTGGGTCACCCATTTGATCCTGTTTTCTGTTCGTCCCACGACCAGACTCCTTCCATACCTCTCTGACCATCCCATGGTCAAAGCAGGTATCCTTCCCGACCATCCCATGGTCAAAACCTTTTTAAAGCCTTTGCTCTTCTGAAATCCATTTTAAAACAAAAACCAGCACCGCTCTACCGAAGTTTTTCCAACCCGTCCTTAACCGCAGACATGGCTATTCGAATAGATTTACACTCTGCAGAGGTTGTACACTTTACCCACACCATCCGGGTACCCTACCCTGATCTTCACCGATCATGGGTCGAGTAACCAATCAAGACTCTCTGGATGCCCACTCCAATATAAGTGCCTACCCTATGAGTGTTAATCCCCTCAACACCGGGACGTCGGGCGAGGACCAACCGGAACACCTCCCAGGTGTGCTTTCAATGAGGGGCTCATAGTAACGCGTGGAGGCCTGCCGACCCTTTGTTCCTTTTCCAGGTCGATGTCCCACATGGACCCTTACGTGAGAAGGCCCACCCTCCAAGGACTTTCGGTCCCCTGTAATTGTTGCGAGGCACCTTATACTGGAATAAACACCTTCAAATCCAGCCCTATCCCATTCCAGAGTAATGTGGTTACACAGGGTTAAGTTGTTATAGCTAGAATGCAAAGAACTAGGTGCTTTTTCATAAACCTTTTTCCTCCGATTTTCCTCTAGCATTTTGTAAAACAAAACCTTTCTCTTTCTCAACATCTCTTGGGAGGTCCCTCCTCACCAAGGTTTTATCATAAAACATTTGGTAAAACTTTTTCGGGGTCTTCCCATCCTCTAGCTTTGGCTTCGGCTAAATCAGGGTCTCCAAAGGGGCATGGTGGATATGCACCATCTATTCTACTAGGGACAAGTAGGTGTCACCAATGGGGTTTTACTTAGTAGTACCAAGGTGGAATGGTTTGGAGGAGCCAAACTACTACCATATATATATGTATATATCAACATATAGTAAAACAATGCAGTTTTTAATAAACAGTAGATAAAACATGCATAGGTAAAATAGTAGGACAAGGCTTATGAGCAAGAAGGTGGCTTGCCTGATGTTTAGCAATATAGCAATATGTCCCTAGACTTCTCCTTAGAAAACCATAATAACCAATAAAATCCATCTTCTTCTGCTCTCCGATATAATTGCAACTATCGTCGGTATGGAACACATGCAGACAAACAAAAGGGCCAATCAATACAAGGCACACAAGCACCAATACATACGGCAAACAATTGAATACTATAGAATTAAGATTCATATGGTTTTAAGAGGATTGGTTTTAGGAGATTGAGATGGCCTTGGAGAAGGGAATGAAAATCCTTGAGGATTTCTAGTCTAGAAACTATCTAAGAGATGGATTTTGGAGCAAGTCCATATTCTGTAGGGTACCATTGCAAAAAGATAGGTATTGATAATATGAAACCAACAAAAGTGGTTTCACTATTTTACCACTTTTTTTGAAATACTTATGAATATTGTAGTGCTAAAGGCTCTAGTTTTACGAAATAATTCACCAGAAAAGTTCTGGAGCTCCAAAAATTATTTCCTTGGATAGTTTAGTAGGGTTTGATGTACTTGTTCACTGAGAGTTGGAATCAGGTCAAGACAATTACCAGAATGCCCTCAAGAAATTCCCAAAGGCAGTTCTATGGGGTTTTTTGTCTTTTTCACCAAGTTAAATCTACAGTAACCTTTGATTTGATTCCAAGGACACATGGTAGGTTCTTCCAGTACCTTTCTATAGAAATTGGAATCAACATTTTTCGATTAGCAAAACTACTATAGAGAATTAAGAGGTGGATAAACCATGCACAGAATAGTTTAATTCACAAAAAAACATCCAAGGCTCAATAAATCATGGGCTCCTGGATTTGGATAGGCTTTAGTGTACCACAACACTGGGAGTTGGATTTAGGTCAATCCCTTTGTTGGTTTGACCTGGAGAATTTATTTAAGGCAGAAATTAATAGTTTTTGTTATTTTTACTAAGTCCAAAATGTTGTTGACCTTGGCATGAGACCAAGGTCTAGGGATAGGTGTTTCTATTATATTTTGGGGGCAATTGGTTTTACTCAAGTTGGAGTTGTAAAACTCACAGAAATAATTTAGTAGTGCAAAAGATACATTTAGGGGTTTGATTTATCATTTTTAATCTAGACAACCTTTGGACGTGCTAGGGATACTGCATGTTTAAGAAAACACTCAAGAACCCAAGCAAATTTAGACATAGGCAATTTGAGTTGTTTTCCATTTTCAAACGTATTTAAACTAATAGGTAAATTTCAGATCTATAATATCCAAAGAAAAAAAAGAAGGAAAAACTAATGCCGGGCTAGATCTGGAGGGGAGCTGGGCCGTCCAGGGGAGAAGCGGCCCACCCGGGGCGGGGCACTGCGCGGGAGCCAGCTTTGAACCTGACGGGTGGGTCCCGTCGGTCAGCGGCGCGGAGCGGCAAAACGGTACCGAGGCGCCTAGGCCATTGGATTAAAAGACGGATCGACAGCGGGCGGTCGTCTCCTTCGCGGGAAACCGAGCTGCGGCGAGGAAACCCTAGCAGAGGGGAGGCGGGGCTAGGGAGGCTCACCTGGGCGGCGCCGGCGACCGGGGAACGGCGGAGGAGAAGCGGCGGTCGACGACAGTCTAGGCGATGGGCGGAACTGGTGGTTTCAATGCCGGGAGAGGGTTCGCGTGAAAGCGCCCGAGCGGAGCTCGCCGGAGCTCACCGACGACGGTCTAGGGATGCATGCACGATGGCGGGGAGATGGTGGATCGGAGGCGGGGGCCCTGTAGTGTCCAGGGCGGTGCATGCAGAAGGAAAGGGGCTCGGGAGGCCGGAGGTTCGTGGGAGGTGCATCGTCTCGGCCAAGAGCTCGGGTGGCGTCCGCCGGCATTCCTGCAACAGAGAGAGGGCACAGGGAGGTAGCTCAGAGAGATAGAAACTCAACTAGGACGCATGTAACGAGGGGTAAGTAGGGAAAAGGGTGACCTCGAGCTTGAGATCGTCCATGGTCGAGAGATCTTCTTTCTCTCCTCTCTTGCGGGGCAGAGCAAGGGGGGAGGAGAGGGTGCACTGAGGAGGTGAGGGGAAGTGTGAGGACGCAAATGAGGGGTAAGGGGAGAGCTGCAGGGGCCTCAAGCCATATATACCGAGAGGGAGAGGTTTTTTTGATGGACTTGGTCCATGGAGCATGTGGGGGAGGGAGGTGAAACCAGGGGAGGTTGCTGTGGGCGTGAGAGGTGGGTTTCTGGTCGAGCTAGAGCAGAGAGGGAGCAGGGAGCTGCTGCAAGGGGAGTTTTGCAAGCCAAGACACCCACATGGGGTTAAACACTAGTGTCCAGGCACTAAAGGACAAGGTGCTTCAGTGATCCGCTGCAGTAATCACGACCAGTGGAGAGGGTGTTGGCTGTGGTGAGTGGGGGTGAGCATTGGTGGTGATTTTAATTTGGTCTAGGCCACTAATTTCTTAGTTTGCCACATTTGATCAAAATGAGGCTTGTGAAGGAGGTTTAATATTTTGCACTAAGAAAGGTGGGGAGAGGGTACTAGTGGGTACATGAGGTCAAGATACCCTTCTAGGATTTATTTGAGATTTTTCAGAGGAGTTTAAGTCCACATAAATCTATTTATTCGAAAACTATAGAAGTGAAGTATTGGAGCTCATTTGATATTTTTACATTGGACTATGTTGTATTTTTATGTGATGTGGTCCTAGATACCATATCACACCTTGAGAAATTTTATTGGGATTTATGGAGGTGGGAAAGTATTTTTAAAGAATTATTTCTTGTTTCCACCATTTAAGAAAATGGGCAAAAAGAAATAATAAAGCTCTTCCAAAATATTTATTTTTGAAGTGGGAAGATAGGGTATGATATATGGGACTCAATTTAGCAAAACTTGGGGAAGTGTTTTGGCAAAAACCAAACTTTCCTTTGTGAGAGGAGTTTTGGAGATTTTGGCTATTAAAGAGATTAAATAGATTTGGAGCCATAATAATTATGGACAATCCTTGATAAATTTTGATGATCAAGGTAAATGATGCAGAAAATGTGTTGCAAGCATTTGCAACATTGGTATTGGAGAATCCAAGTTGATTTTGGTGAAATACCCTGGAGTAAGGATCTAGGGTGATGTTAATTTCATACCATCAAAACATGGTTGTATCTTGGAGTTCAGATATCCCCTTGGGGCATGTGTCATATGGATGGATAGACCAAGTGATGTAGATCAACATGTTCATCAAGAATTGATTTCAAACCTTGAAGAAATTAAGCCTGCCAAAGCAGATTATCAACTAGCCCTCAAAACCTTGTTTATTTAAACAACTCATTGATCAAATTGGAACAAGTGAAGTAGGTAATGATAGAACTATATGAGTAGAACACCACCATGTTAAGAGTTTTTCCATAGAGGGTTGGATGGTGGTGTGAGCTTATACCAAAGTAGGCATGTTGACTAGATTTGCAGGAAAAGTTATTTTCTTGCCTGCAAAACAATCAAGAACAAGTGGGTTGGAGGATGATCTAACCAAGGGAAAGAGTGGGACATGGTATTCCTTAGTATGGTTAACAAGATGTTTCAAGTTCATTACCAAAAGTGCACAATGGTTGAGAAAGGGAGGCATTCAAAAAGGTGATGTTGGCAACAGATTTCCAGACTTAGCCAAATTTGGCAGAGTTAGGGTTTTTGACTAGAATGTGAGTGGTGATGATTTTGATAGATGGCAAGGTACCAAAGCAATATCAAGTGGTTGATGTTGAAGTTTAGATTGAGTAGAAATTATCCTTGCTTGATATTGGTCTTCATTGTCTTGGAAGCTTCTAGAAGGAATCACTTCAGAATGGATCTGGTTAAGGGTTTCAGATGATTTCTAGTAGCTGGGAATTTGATCTTGCTTTGCATTCTGGTATAGGGTGTGGTGATTTGGAAACCTCGTGATCTTAGTGATGATCTCCTAGAGTAGCTCATACTACTTCTAAGCAATCAAGAAGATCAAGGAAATTCATCAGACAGCAGATCAAGGCAACTCATCTTATACACTTAGTAAACCCACTACTGGGTTACCATCAAGCCTAGCTTGAGGTAAGGATGGGTATGTGAAATAGTTTGGAGTTTGAACAAGGTAAGGTCCTTGGTATCTCTACCAAGAGTAGAATTCAAATCTTTAAAATGAGTTTTTGGGAAAACTAGAGATAAGAATAGTTGAAGGTTATGTCTTGAAAACATAAGGAGATTATGTTATATAGCTCTCCATAGTTTTGTCAATAGAAGCTACTAAAATAGTTTTGGTTACATAAGCATCTTGGCTCATGTTTTGAAATGCCAAAACATTTGAGAATATCAAAAGTAAGCCAAGACTGTTTTGGGAAATAGCTGTTGTCAACTGGTGTTAAGGTAAGGGAGTATACCATCTAATACTCATTCCTATGCATAAGCATATCCAAACAACACGCAAACACTTCAGCACTCAACAAGAAAAATGTTTTTGTTCCCCCTAATTTTTGCATTTTGGACAACTAATCAGGGTCGCTGAAATTGGGATGTTACAGATCTTTCCACCTTAAAAGAATCTCGTCCCGAGATTCAGGAGAGTAGGGTTAGGGGATTTGAATCGGGTTGATACTAGGAGTCTTACGCGTACTATTTTATAGACTCTGTCTTTGAAGGTGACTACTCTTGTCGATGAAGTTGAGCTTCAGTCTTCCGGGATGCACAGAGAGTTGAGCAGGGTCCAGGTCCTGCTTGCGAGGGATGACCTTCTTGCCTTCCGGACTCTATATCTTGAGGGCTTGGACTAGGCAGATCATCTCGATGCTGGACTTCACGGAGTACTCGTCGAAAGGTAGAATCTACAAGTGGGAGTACCTCTGTCTAAGGATCCACATCTCTTCCTTAGGTTCGTAGTGGAGCCTAATTAACGGTGGAGTAGATGGATCTACGGGTGCGAGCCATGACAAGTTCCTAGGAGGGAGTAAGATTGTGGGCCAGGCGTGTCTGGTTCCTGAGCAAGGCCTCCCAGTGATATGTACGCGGGCAAGGTGCCAAAAAAAGTTGTCCAATGCACGCGAGAGGTCCTTTGAACCATGAAGGCGCGAGCTTTGGTTGACAAGTCTGCACGCTAGGTCCCCCGCCTGTCAGCGGAATGTGGACGGTAGGATTCTGCCCGAGTTATTAAGTGGGGATAAATCACACTTCACTACTACCCTGGCATCCAAAGGATCCTCTTTCCTCTGCCCTCGCTCCCTTCTCTCATGGCTCGCAGCTCATGCAGTTCGTTTCGGTCGGAATCAGGGTCGGCTCAACGCCGTTAGGCGGCTGCCCCCATCAGGTACCGGAGGGCGCCCTATGATTACTACCCCGATATGTTGTGTTTGTGCGGTGAGAAGATGTCGAGATGGATTTTGTGGACCGCTGAAAATATTGTAGGAAAATTCAGCAACTGCAGCATCGGTGCGGTAAGTTCATACTGTAGGTACAATGGTAACCCGGATCCAGAAAGCGTAATGTCATTCTTTTTTTCCTTCGATCTACTTCACAGGAAGGGAGGGGGACTAGCTGTGACAAGTTTGTGTGGATCGAAAAGCCACTGACAGGTTTTCACGAAGAGCTTGTTCAGGATCTGCATGATGCTGTGTGGGACAAGAAAGAGGAGATTTGTGCTATGGAGCGAGAGATCCAGGAGCTTCGCCAGGTGCAGGGGAGGCAGGGGCAGGGAGGTGGTGAGACATATGGGCTCAAGATTAGGCCAGATAGTGGAACCAATTTCCTCATTATCTGGGCATTATCTGTTGCATTTGCAGTTTATGTTGCCATGTTGTTGTCTAGCAGCTGAAATAAGTTGCTGCTTTGTGGAGTGTAGCAGCCGGCTTAGAAATTGGTTTTCAGCCTAGAAAGTTATCATAAGTGTAATGCCAATAGCAGGGATTTAATAAGCGCCTATAAATAATTCATGTCTGTGCCACTAACACCAATCGATTTTGGAGACCCCTTAACCGCTCAGCTATCACGATTGTTCAGATAGTAGTTGCACAGTCACAATTTCAGATTCAACTAGTGGCCTCGGCCGTATCCAATCCTAAATTCGCGATACATTTTGCCCCGAGTACGAGAGGCAGATTGTTTCACCCGACAAGTTCCACGCACACAACTCTAGAGTTTAACCGAACTACATATATAGGTTCAAGTTCAATACATCATTAGGCTTTGACACTACTAGCCTTCTTTCTTTGTGTGGGTGCCAACTTTCTTCCTCTTGCCTTCACGTCCACTGACTTCTTCATCTCCTGCCTTCATCCTCTTCCTGGGTGCCAATTTTCTTACCTTCACGTACTCTGCATCTCCGGGTCGACGGAAGTCAGGCCAATCAGCACCAGAATCTTGTCCAGCATCATCACTCCACTCGTTTTGGATTTCTTCTAGCAGCAAAATCATTGAGTCGGCTGTATTGTTTCTTACCTTGTGCTTCCTGTACAAAAATTACATGGATTGCTACCTTATATCTACAGACTATAAACAATTTTTTGTGTGAATGTACCATCTCATACCTAGGTTTGGGTGCATTAAGGGGACAACCCGCTGCTCTCTGGCCTATAAGATGGCAGGTCTTGCATCTGTTTTTCCCCTTCTTGGTAGCACAAAAAGCCGAACCCTTCTTCTCGAGAAAATTCTTCAACCTATTCACCTGAGGTCTTCCTCTGCCCCTTTTTCATAACTAGCTGGCAAAGCTCGAAAGACAGTTGGAGTTGAGGCCACTGAGATGGGTCTGTACATGGCTCGACGGATCCAGCGTACGCAGCTCTGAACTTTTCCATAGAGTAGTAGTCTGACAAATACTGATCCAAATGTGGTAGAGTTCTTTTCATCACTAAGAAGGCCAAGGCGTGGTCGCAAGGTTTCCCGGTATGCTGCCACTCTAAGCAGGTGCATTCTCGTAGCTAGATGTTCACAACATCCCTTTTGCCACTCTTGGACATATCGACCACCTCACAACTGCTGCTAGTTGACGGGAGAACCTTAAGATGAGCAAGTACTCGGCCTCTCTTGTGTAGTTGTTGTACAACTAGTGGTAGCATATGTCCTCTAAGTCTCCTACCGATCTCTCTCCTTATATTTAATAGCTTCATGATCATACCACATATGTTGTCCATCAAGATATGAACAGGACACACTTTTATGTCCTTCACCTAGTTCTTTAGGCATTCTGCAAGGTTGTTCTTTATGTAATCAACTTTGATGTTAGGGTTGAATTGACTCCTCTTCCATAGCTACGAATGATGGATGGATAAGTACTCTGTAAGTTCAGGGGCTTCCGCAAAAATGTTGCTCATGAAATATTCGCTGCTACTAGGTTTGTAAACTCTAACAGCAGGAAACATGTAATGAAATACGCTTCCTGCGTAGTGTGAGTACAAGTTGAGCATCATATGGGCATGGCATTCTCTACCTTCAGCTCACAGGAACACCTCATTCACTGCATTCGTCAGCCCTTTGCATGCATCCGTGGATATAGCCAATGGATCCATGTGGCCTATTGATCTCCTAAGCTGCCTCATAAACCAGACCCAGTTTTCCTCCGTTTCTGTTTCAAACAGCCCAAATGCCACTAGAAACATCTAGTTGTGACCATCAAGTGTTGTGGCAGATGGCAGGCAGCCTTTCCATTTGCCAATTAGGACAGTGATGTCTACACTCAGATACGGCCTACAGCCGTCCTTGAATCCCTGGATGCAAGGTTTAAGCACCATGAAAAATCTTTTGAAATAATTTTACCACGTACTGATTCGGTGTCAATCTCCACAACACTCCCCGGACACCTAGCTTGTACCTTCGCCTTGAAGTTGTACAACATCCTGAAGCTATTGGTCCAATCCCCGTGCAAGACCCCTAGAGCTTTCTCTTTACCTTTCCAAATCGTGTAATACGGTAGGACAATGTTGTATTTAGAACCGAGGCTAGTCTAAATATTATTCGTGGTCTCCTTAGGGTTATCCTTTAGTATGGACATAGATTGCATAGCCACCCACTCCGTATCAGCCATTGAGGATTTCAGTTTGCTGCCTATCGGACACATGTGTGGAGGGCCCATTTTGTTCACCTACAACACAGATTCATTTAAAAGATAAGCGGAGTCGACTAGCTGCCAGAAAGATATCGTACAGCAATTGTAGTTATAGAGTGAAAAGAGAGAAATTTTTAATGGTTTGCTGCATTCATTGCCACAATACCCTAATTGCCTTCGACGCAGGTAAGGCTCTTGCTGTGATCCTCCATGGACAATGTACCTCGGCCCGTCCATTCATCAATGTTAACTTGCAAACGGCCTCATACCTTTGGGCAGTGTTCCTCAGTCGATAAACGTCGAACTCCCCCGTGATACGAAAATGCCGAAACGACATCATGAACTCATGCATGCTCCTGAACTCGGTGCTGACCAAAATTATAGGATACTTGTGGTCATGTTTCATTTCTTCTACTTCAACACCCAAATCATCGACTCGAATACCAGCATCATCATTAAGTTCCTCATCTATTTCATCATCACCAGATTCTTGATCCTCTACAGTGCCTTCTTCTTCATCTGATTCAGAATCCTGGCCATCGTCTCTAATGCCTAGTACTGCACACATCACATTGACTCCCACGGGTGGGGCTGCACCATCGTCTCCACCCGGATGGACCGAAACATTACCCCAATCCACCTCACCGGCAACTCTATTTTCTCCAAGACACTCGGTTGGTTCTGCTGCAACCACATGGAGTGGTCTTACGTTTGCACGCATCCTAGGTACTTCAGTAGACAAACAGCAGTCAGAATCAATTTCCTCTTGACTGTACAGAACCCTCTTGCTCTTCCTGTGTACATCTTCCTTCCTGATGTAATCTTTCCTGATGGTATCAGTAGGGCTTGACATCTGTGTTCCATTCCTGATCGAAATAGGCTTTTTGCTGCCGCTCTTGGGTGTGATCTCCTTACTACCTCCCCTCACGGGTGTTGGCTCCAGGGTGCTGGCATTATTGCCTGACCTCTACGGCATGTTCTTCTTCGAATTAGCCCTTTTGCTTCTACTATTGGGCGTGTTCTCCTTCGTGCTGGCATTATTGCCTGACGTCAGTAGTGTGTTCCGCTCCAAATTAGCCCTTTTGCTGCTACTATTGGGCGTGTTCTCCTTCGTGCTGGCATTATTGCCGGACCTCACTGGCGTGTTCCGCTCCAAATTAGTATTTTTTCTGCTCCCACTTGGTGTGGTAGCCTCCGTGCTTGCCATCTTCGCCTCTTTGCTACCACTCCTGGGAGTGTTCACCACCGTGCTAGCCCTCTTAGCGTTTTTGCTGCTACCATTTGGTGTGGCATTTTGACTGGATCTCAAGGGTGTACTCTACGGCGTGGTGCCTTTTTTCATGCGACTCTTGGGCGTCCCCTTCTTTGGCGTGGTCTCCTTGGTGACGTTCTTCTTTGGGGTGCCCTTTCTGGGGATGCTCTTCCTGCTCCTCTTTATAACGCTCCTTTGTAAGACTCTCCTCTGTTTGAAGCTACCCTCAGTCGCACCAGCCCCAGTGATGCCATGGATCAGGTCACGCATGCCTTCTAAAAGTCCATCATCTCTTTTATCGAGTTCCAATTCCTATCCAACCATTTGCACTATCAAGTGGAAGTACACTTCACCTCTATAATGTTTTGCTTGTAAACGGTACGACAAAATCCCTCATATCTTTCACTTCGATAGCCTTTTTGCTCCTGTAATTAAAATATAACAAACATGCTTCCTGGGAGGACACACGTAATGATGCCATTAGGTCAGATAACTCTACCACTTCAGGATCATATCTGCCAAGGATTACATCAAACTCGTCATAAAAATTTTCTCTGCCATCATCTAATTTTGCAGTATAATCTGCGACACCGATACGAACGATTACTTTGCCATCATCAGGTTCTCCATGATAGAAACCTCCAAGAGCTTCAAGAGGTGGAGCGGCACCATCAGACCCAGCCCCAGTGCCACCATCGCTATCACCAACGTCATCGTTAGCTGGATCAACCTTGGTGTAAGTACCAGGACTAGGAGAAAGGCGAGGGCCCTTAGCAGCAGGAGCTACATTACATGGTGGACATGCAAGGCCCTTCTAACGGCAACCACAATAGGATCAGCTGCTGCCATGCCACATCGACGATCAGGAGAAGTTCCCACAACAGTACTGTTTTGAGTGCTAGCAGAGTCCAGACCATGAGCTAGCTCCATACCAGAAGCTCGCTGAACCTGAGCATAGGTTCGAGGAGGACACAAGGCATCAGTCTTTGCAACAATAGTGGGGCAGCCTCCGGAAGCCTTAGTTTGCTCAACAGAGACAAGGATTGGGTCAATAGTGGCTAGATCAATGACAACACGGGGACGACTAGTACCAGCAGATTCCAGAGCACGGGTTCACACAACTTGAGGACCGTTTCGAGGAGGAGTAGCACACAAGGCAGCAGTCTTGGCAACAATAGCGGGGCAGCCTTCGGAAGCCTTAGTTTGCTCAATAGTGGAATGGATTGGGGATGACCAGTACCAGCAGATTCTAGAGCAGAGTTTTCCACAATGGCAATACGGGGACTCCTACTAGGAGGTTGCCTGACAGAAGCATGACGCGGATGAGGAACCACATTTTGGTCAACAACAGCAGGGGTTCGAGTTAGACCACCCTATCCAATAATAGCTGGGCAACTCCCAGTAGCAGGAGCTTCCACATCTAGTATGTTACAAATCAGCACAACCACGCGAAGCCCAGCATACTGTTTCATCAACCCAATTAGCTGACTGTCACATGCCATAGGAACCGTGAAGCCTCGTACATCAATGAAGCTGAACCGTGCAGTCTGCTCCGGCCCCATTTCAACAAGTTCACGCACAACAGCAACCATACCAGGGATAGTGCAAAACTGCACATGCGCTACTTCCATCTTCAGAGAGCTAGCTCAATTCCAGTTGCTCTTTAAATCTACTAATTTAATGTGGTAGGTGCAAAGGGTGACCATAACCGTGTATTTGGGTTCAGAGAAGATCCTACTTGACAGAAAATTGGGGACAAAAGATAAGAATTGTTTATCAGCGTTGTGCTAGCAAACAATTCTATGTTCGATATATCTCTCTAATGCCAATAGCCAGCTACCAGTTATAGGTAGTGCGAATAGCAAATAGAAGAGTAGCTCACCCGCAATTAGCCAGAAGTACTTCTTCCTCGGCATATGGACCTGCCATCCTTCGCGCTGCTCAGCTCGTCGGTGGTAGAGGCGGGATAGATCATCGCAACGGCAGGCACCACATTCGTCATTAGAGCTCGGTAGCAGCGAGTAGCACAGCAACTTGGCACCGAAAGTCAAATGCCCAAAGTGATCATTCTGGTTGGAGAGGGGATTTCGACGCCACCGGTGTTAGGGTTCATGCGAAAGGAGGGAGGGAATGGATTTGTGAATTTGGTCAACGCACCATGTTCCTTTAGTCCCTCGTTTCGCCTACGTGGTTGCCGTGTTGGTGCTCGCGTCACGGAAATATTACTGACATGGGGGTCTCGACCGTCTACTTCACGGGGCAGTTTCACAGAATGTTTGGATTTGGTAGGGGTGAGATGAGTTTTCCTCGAAATGGCCCCTGTCGGTAGTTGGCGGCCCAACATTTCGAAACTCGGCAATTTTAGGCAACTTAGGTACCGCGGTGCACTCACCCGGGAACTTTGTGTTCTTCACACAAACCACACATGGATCCACCACTGTCACTGGATGTGTGTTCTTTTCATGAACCACACCCAGTGTCATTGCATGTGTGTTCTTCCCACGAACCACACATGGATCCACCAGTGTCATTGCATGTGTTTTCTTTTCATGAACCACAACTAGAGTCATTGCATGTCTATTCTTCCCACAAACCACACATGGATCAACCAGTGTCACTGGATGTGTTTTCTTTTCATGAACCACACCCAGTGTCATTGCATGTATGTCCTTTCCACAAACCACATGTGGATCCACTAGTGTCACTGGATGTGTGTTCTTTTCATGAACCACACCCAGTGGAATTGCATGTCTGTTCTTTCCACAAACCACATATGGATCCACCAGTGTCATTGGATGTGTGTTCTTTTCATGAACCACACCCAGTGTCATTGCATGTCTATTCTTTTCACAAACCACATATGGATCCACCGGTGTCATTGCATGTGTGTTCTTTCCACAAACCACATATGTACCCACTTGAGTAATTGCATGTGTGTTCTTTTCCACCAACCACTTATGGATCCACTAGAGTCATTGCATGTGTGTTCTTTTCATGAACCACAGATGGATCCACTAGAGTCACTCCATGTGTGTTCTTTTCACAAACCACACATGGATCAACCAATGCCATTGCATGTGTGTTCTTTCCACAAACCACATGGATCAACCAATGTCATTGCATGTGTGTTCTTGTCACAAACCATATCGATCAACCAATGGAATTGCATGTTTGTTTTTCTCACAAAGCACATATGGATCAACCAATTTCATTGCATGTGTGTTCCTATCATGAACCACATATGGATCCACCAGTGTTTATTGCATGTCGGTTCTTTCCACAAACCACATATGTATCCACTAGAGTAATTAGATGTGTGTTCTTTCCACAAGCCACATATGGATCAACCAATGGCATTGCATGTGTGTTCTTTTCACAAACCACACATGGATCAACCAATGGCATTGCATGTGTGTTCTTTTCACAAACCACATATGGATCAACCAATGTCATTGAATGTGTGTTCTTTCCACAAACCACATATGGATCCACTAGAGTCATTGCATGTGTTTTCTTTTCACAAACCACATAACGATCCACCAGAGTCATTACATGTGTGTTCTTTTCACAAACCACATATGGATCCACCAATGCCATTGCATGTGTGTTCTTTTCCACAAACCACATTGATCCACCAATGGCATTGCATGTGTGTTCTTTTCACAAACCACATATGGACCCACTAGAGTCATTGCATGTGTGTTCGAACACTGAAACCAGCACTAGAGTCGTTGCATGTGTGTTCTTTTCACAACCCACACATGTATCCACCAGAGTCATTGCATGTGTGTTCTTTCCACAAACCACACATGGATCTACTAGAGTCATTGCATGTGTGTTCTTTCACAAACAACATATGGATCAACCAATGGCATTGCATGTGTGTTTTTTTCACAAACCACATATGGATCAACCAATGTCATTGCATGTTTGTTGCTGTCATGAACCACATATGGATCCACCAGTGTTCATTGCATGTGTGTTCTTTCCACAAACCACACATGTATTCACTGGAGTAATTCCATGTGTGTTCTTTTAAAAACCACACATGGATAAACCAATGTCATTGCATGTGTGTTCTTTTCACAAACCACATATGGATCAACTAATTCCATTGCATGTGTGTTCCTTTCATGAACCACACATGGATTCACCAATGGCATTGCATGTGTGTTCTTTTCACAAACAACACATAGATCAACCAATGGCATTGCATGTGTGTTCTTTTCAAAACCCACATATGGATCAACCAATGTGATTGCAGGTGTGTTCTTTCCACAAACCATATATGGATCCACGAGAGTCATTGCATGTCTGTTTTTTCCACAAACCACATACGGAACCACTAGAGTCATTGTATGTGTGTTCTTATAGTAAAACCAGCACTAGAGTCATTGCAAGTGTGTTCTTTTCACAAACCACACATGGATCCACCAGATTCATTGCATGTGTGTTCTCTCCACAAAGCACACATGGATCCACCAATGTCATTACATGTGTGTTCTTTCCAGAAACCACATATGGATCAACAAATGTCATTGCATGTGTGTTCTTTTCACAAACCACATATGGACCCACCAGAGTCATTGCGTGTGTGTTCTTTTCACAAACCACATATGGATCAACCAATGTCAATGCATGTGTGTTCTTTTCATGAACCACATATGGATCCACTAGAGTCATTGCATGTGTGTTCTTTTCACAAACCACATATGGAACCACTACAGTCATTGCATGTGTGTTCTTATACTAAAACCAACACTAGAGTCATTGCATGTGTGTTATTTTCACAAACCACATATGGATCCACCAGAGTCATTGCATGTGTGTTCTTTCCACAAACCACATGGATCAACCAATTTCATTGCATGTGTGTACTTTTGACAAACAACATGGATCAACCAATGGCATTGCATGTGTGTTCTTTTCACAAACCACATATGGATCAACCAATATCATTGCATGTGTGTTCTTTCCACAAACCACACATGGATCAACCAATGCCATTGCATGTGTGTTCTTTCCGCAAACCACATATGTACCCACTAGAGTAATTGCATGTGTGTTCTTTTCCACAAACCACTTATGGATCCACTAGAGCCATTGCATGTGTGTTCTTTTCATGAACCACACATGGATCCACTAGAGTCATTGCATATGTGTTCTTTTCGCAAACCACACATGGATCAACCAATGCCATTGCATGTGTGTTCTTTTCACAAACCACATGGATCAACAAATGTCATTGCATGTGCGTTCTTGTCACAAACCACATGGATCAACCAATGACATTGAATTTGTATTTTTGTCACAAACCACATATGGATCAACCAATGTCATTGCATGTGTGTTCCTGTTATGAACCACATATGGATCCACCAGTGTTCATTGCATGTGTATTATTTCCACAAACCACATATGTATCCACTAGAGTAATTGCATGTGTGTTCTTTCCACACGCCACATATGGATCGACCAATGGCATTGCATGTGTGTTCTTTTCACAATCCACACATGGATCAACCAATGGCATTGCATGTGTGTTCTTTTCACAAACCACATATGGATCAACCAATGTCATTGTATGTGTGCTCTATCCACAAACCACATATGGATCCACTAGAGTCATTGCATGTGCGTTCTTTTCACAAACCACATAAGGATCCACCAGAGTCATTGCATGTGTGTTCTTTTCACAAACCACATACGAATCCACCAATGTCATTGTACGTGTGTTCTATTCGACAAACCACATGGATCCAACAATGGCATTGCACGTGTGTTCTTTTCAGAAACCACATATGGACCCACTAGAGTCATTGCATGTGTGTTCATATACTAAAACCAGCACTAGAGCCATTGCATGTGTGTTATTTTCACAAACCACACATGGATCAACCAGGGTCATTGCATGTGTGTTCTTTCCACAAACCACACATGTATCCACCAGAGTCATTGCATGTGTGTTCTTTTGACAAACAACATATGGAACAGCAAATGTCATTGCATGTGTGTCCTTTCCACAAACCACATATGGATGAACCAATGTCATTGCATGTGTGTTCCACTCATGAACCACATATGGATCCACTAGTGTTCATTGCATGTGTGTTCTTTCCACAAACCACACATGTATCCACTAGAGTAATTGCATGTGTGTTCTTTTCACAAACCACACATGGATCAACCAATGGCATTGCATGTGTTTTATTTTCACAAACCACATATGGATCAACTAATGCCATTGCATGTGTGTTCCTGTCATGAACCACACATGGATCCACCAATGTCATTGCATGTGTGTTCTTTCCACAAAACACATATGGATCCACCAGAGTCATTTCATGTCTGTTTTTTCCACAAACCACATATGGACCCACCAGAGTCATTTCATGTGTGTTCTTATACTAAAACCACCACTAGAGTCATTGCAGGTGTGTTCTTTTCACAAACCACACATGGATCTGCCAGAGTCATTGCATGTGTGTTCTTTCCACAAACCACACATGGATCCACCAATGTCATTGCATGTGTATTGTTTCCACAAACCACACATAGATCAAGAAATGTCATTGCAATTGGGTTATTTTCACAAACCACATATGGACCCACCAGAGTCATTGCATGTGTTTTCCTTTCACAAAGCACATATTGATCAACCAATGTCATTGCATGTGTGTTCTTTTGATGAACCACATATGGACCAACTAGAGTCATTGCATGTGTGTTCTTATACTAAAACCAACACTAGAGACATTGCACGTGTGTTCTTACCACAAACCACACGTGGATCCACTAGAGTCATTGCATGTGTGTTCTTTTCACAAACAACATATGGATCAGCAAATGTCATTGCATGTGTGTTCTTTCCCCCAAACCGCATATGGATCAACCAATGTCATTGCATGTGTGTTCTTGTCATGAACCACATATGGATCCACCAGTGTTCATTGCATGTGTGTTCTTTCCACAAACCACACATGTATCCACTAGAGTAATTGCATGTGTGTTCTTTTTACAAACCACACATGGATCAACCAATGGCATTGCATGTGTGTTCTTTTCACAAACCACATATGGATCAACCAATGTCGTTGCATGTGTGTTCCTGTCATGAACCACACATGGATATACCAATGGCATTGCATGTGTGTTCTTTTCACAAACCACACATAGATCAACCAATGGCATTACATGTGTGTTCTTTTCACAACCCACATATGGATCAATCAATGTCATTACATGTGTGTTCTTTCCACAAACCACATATGGATCCACCAGAGTCATTCCATGTCTGTTTTTTCCAGAAACCACATATGGACCTACCAAAGTCATTGCATGTGTGTTCTTATACTAAAACCAGCACTAGAGTCATTGCAGGTGTGTTCTTTTCACAAACCACACATGGATCTACCAGAGTCATTGCATGTGTGTTCTTTCCACAAACCACACATGGATCCACCAATGTCATTTCATGTGTGTTCTTTCCACAAACCACATATGGATCAACAAATGTCATTGCATGTGTGTTCTTTTCACAAAGCACATATGGACCCACTAGAGTCATTGCATGTGTGTTCCTTTCACAAAGCACATATGGATCAACCAATGTCATTGCATGTGTGTTCTTTTCATGAAACACATATGGATCCACTGGGGTCTTGATGACCCACAAGTATAGGGGGTGTATCGTAGTATTTTCGAGGGAAGCGAAACCCAATTTATTGATTCAACACAAGGGGAGCCAAAGAATATTTATAAGCCTTAACAACTGAGTTGTCAATTCAGCTGCACCTGGAAACAATCTTGCTCACAACAGTTTATCAGTAGCAACAGTTTTGTAATAGCAATAGCAAAGTAATAGCAGAGTAATAGTAGTAGTAAAAGTAGAACAGTAGTAACAGTAGCAGTAAATAGTACGACTCGAGCGCGATAGGCATAGCGATGGATGGACGGGCATTGCATGGACAAGACAATTCACATGGCAATCAGAACAAAGGGCAATTGCAGATAAATAAGATAAAGCATCCAAGTACTAGATAATCATATGCATGTGTTCCATGTATAGTCATACATGCTCACAATGAGAACTTGCACAACATCTTTTGTCCTGCCATCCCGTTTGCAGTGGGGCCTCAAGGGAACTACTGGCAATTAAGGTGCTCATTTTAATAGAGCACGGGAGCAAAGCATTAACACTGCGTGAACACATGTGATCCTCACATCAAAGCCATTCCCTCCAGTTATATTGGTTGTTGTCACTTCGGGGCGATTGGTTCTGGGCAACAACATGTGTATACAACTTGCAGGTAAGACCAAAAACACTACTATCATAATGAATCAATAACATGTTAAGATCTGAAATCATGGCACTCGGGCCCTAGTGACAAGCATTAAGCATAACAAGTTGCAACAAAGTCAAGTAGCACTAATAAAAGATACTAGGCACCATGCCCTAACAATCTGATGCCATTACATGCTCATAGATGGGGGAAACATGGATGGTCGATGGAGAAGCGATGGTGATAATGGTTGCTATGATCTCCTCGAATTCCCCGTCCCGGCAGGGTGCTAGAACGGAGTTTCTGGTGTTATTTCACGGAATCTGGTGGTGGCGGCGGAGCGGAACTCTTTTTGGAAAAACGTCGAACCCCTCTAAGTTTTTAGGTCAGAAGGGAACTTATAGGCAAAGAGGGAGACCGAGGGGGTGTCTGGGGCGGCCAGACCACCCCCTGGAGCGGCCAGGTGGTGTGGTCAGGCCCTAGCCCCACTCCGTCTCGTATTCTGGCTCCGTGAGTCTTCTAGTGAAATAGGATTTTTGGCATATTTTCCGGGATTTTTCCCGATAGTTGATTTTGTGCACAAAAACTAAACACCAAGGCAATTCTGCTAAAAACAGCGTCAGTCCGTGTTAGTTGCATCCAAATCACACATGTTTAGAGGAAAAACAATAGCAAAAGTGTTCGGGAAAGTAGATACATTTTGGACGTATCAACTCCCCCCAAGCTTAGCTTATTGCTTGTCCTCAAGAAATTCAGTTGAAAAGTGAGTGCGATAAAAGAAACTTTCACGAACACATTTGCTTCATATGATGTATATATACTCAGCATTTTTTTTTTGAGAAACACAGTACAAACGCAGACGCTCACAATGCGTACATACACTCATCCCTATGAAAACACGCACACACACCCTACCCCTATGAGCACCTCCGAGAGACTGAGCCTGTGGGTCTTGAGATTGACGAAGTCACCACAGGCGCCTCGCTATCGACGGGAACGTCGCCTCCCACTGAAAGAATATTCGTCCTTTATGAGACACCAAAGCGTCAAACCTAGGGTTTGAAATCTGGTGGGCTGGGGGTACCACTGCCCTCCTAACCATCCAACCACGGGTTGGTTCTATATGTATTCTCAGCATGTGATCAACTACTTAGACAATTCATAATAAGGAGTATGCAACTAAGTTTACTTAATAGGCATTGCAAGCTATGAAGAGATTCCAAATCAAAAATAATAAGTAGCAAGAAACATAAACATAAGCAACATTACAGTGCTCATAACAAGGTATGATAGAATGGTATCTTGCTTGCCTTTAATTGTGAATGCCAAGGCACCACTGAAGTTTAGGTGAAGACTAGAAGTAAAGATATCAAAGATACAAGCATCAAAGTCATAACACAAATAATCAAGTTTTGAGACAAGCACATTATACTAAGAATGACAAATATGCTCTCAAGAAAGTGCTCATAGAATATGTGGAGACTCAACAAAGAAATGAAGAAGGTTTTGAATAATTTGAAAGGCTTTCAAAATCTTAAAGTATGGTACATATTAGCTTTGAGCTCTCATTGCCCCTATCATAAGCATCTTTGATATGGTTAAGGTGAAAGTGAGGTCCAATCTCAGTTATATGCTTGACAGACTATAAACTGGAAATCTCATGTCCCCTGTGTACGAGGGCCGCTCCTCATGCTACTAAACTTTAGTCACCGGTAAGTTCTTGTCATAGTAAACATGTGTGTATCATAGAGAACTGCCAATGGGGTACCCCTTGCCCGATGATACGGAAGAATCCCCATATAAAAATGACAAGGCAAGCAGACAACGAGTATCTCAGCAATCTCCTTATTTACCATGGGAAAATGGTGCTTTTTTCTCTCTTTCCTCTTTTCTCATAACTCTTTTTTTCTTTTCTCAATAGCTATCTCTTTTTTTATAAGAAGAATGCTTCATAGATACTCATTATGGTTACGCTGAAGGTTTCCACCATGACGTCATGGATTAGACCGGCGGCCCAGGCGTTTCTCTAACACACATACATAACTCCATGGACTTACACGCTCCCCTTTTATTTCACACCAACGACATCCGCAAATAAAAGAGGATGATATCAACTGAGTATATATTTACAGGTGTTGAAAGTGTTCCTTTGACAGCACGGTTCTGCTAATCCCCAGCCTATAATTTGCAAGCATATAATTTTCATGGACAGTCACAATGGTTCAGGTTTATTAAATGCAGGAAATAAAGTGTGCCATTAAGTTCGTGAGAGCTTTACTAACTAAGTTTCTCATAACAAACAAACATTTGATTCAAAAGAAAACAAGGCATACTGAATATGCACATAATAGCAAATGATGCTAATAGGTAGATATGGTGGACACTTTCGCAATATTGGTTTTGGGGAGTTGGATGCACGAGTAAAGCTTATACTCGGCGCAAGTGAAGGCTAGCAATAGAGAGGGAGCGACAAACGAGAGAGCAATAAATGTCATAATCATGCTTGCAACAAAACAGGAGTAATCATGGCATGAAAGTGATTCAAGACCCTCAAGGCAAAATAATTCATCGAGGCTTAACTGATTATTTCAGTCATATGCATGCGTGAGCATGTGCCAAGTCATTTCAAGTGAAACATTCAGAGGAGGATACCACAGGGTCATACCAAGTTATGAATAGAGTAATGTATGCAAACATTCATATGACATGCCACAAACTATTAGCAAGCTGGAACTAATCATATGAGAGCAAGAACTACTAAGCATCCATAAATAACATACACCCTACATGAACAGACTAAGCATGCCCACAATGATGAGTATATGTACAAAAATGAAAACAATTAGAGTTCGTTACCAGCCTCTTACCACACCTCAAGTTGTCATTAATCCTCATTATTGCCCTTCACTTATGTGGCTTGAATAATAATATGAAACCAAATTCCACTGAGAACTACTGTACCCTACAACAAACTCACAAAAACAGAGAAGAACAACAAATGTTTTTGGTGTTTTCGATTTTCAAAACAAGAACCAAAAAGGCAGAACAAGGAAAGCCAAATCTTTTTGGGTTTTTTGAATAATTAAGACAAACCCGAAAGGAAGAAGCACACCAAGGCAAAAAAAGAAGAACAAGCAAACAAAGAGAAACAATAGAAATATTTTTGGTCTTTTTGTGTTTTAGAAAGCAAAAACAAAGCCAGAACGAAAACTAAAAAGAGAACGAAAAACGGATATACAAAGTACCGACGAAACATGATATGTAGATGAGTGTGGTGTCAGTGTACCTCCCCCCAAGCTTAGGCTTTTTGCCTAAGTGGGTATCAATCCAGATACGAGTAAGGATTCCAAGCAGGTGGGTCATTGTAAGAATGATCGTAGTTGGGCCCTTGGGAAGAACAAGAAGCTCCCCAATCATAGGTAGGCTGCTGATATGAAGACTCCTCCTCATTCGAGGGCTGGACCGAATCATCTGTCAACTCCCTTCAGTATCCTGCTCCTGTTGGGAAAGCTCTCCCAGGTACGTATCAAGCTCCTCCTCAGTGAGTGACCATCCTACCCTGGTAGCAAGGTTAAACAAAACAGGTGCAGGCAAGAGAAAAAATTGATCGGACTTACTCCTTCTCCAACTAGCCTTGAGAAAGGTTATTTCATAAGACAACTCGCTCAAATTAGCCCAAGAAGAAACAAATTTATGCTGAATCATGGAATTAATGTCAACCCTCTCTATGGGAAACTATAGGTCTAGATGATGAGGCACTAAACCATGCAAAGCTAGTAAATGAGAGGCAATGAGGCATCCACAAATTCCACCTTTCTCGCGGTTAGCAGCAAGACGGAAATCTATCAAGGCACCCAAGTTATAAGTCCTATCTCGTTTAAGAGCAGCAGAGATGAATGCTAAATCATATGAAGATAACTTATTGGCAGTTTTCCTAGCAAGAACACACTTGGAAATAAAGTAAGCAAAGTAGCGAATAGAAGGGAGATGAATGTTACGGATTTTCCTGCTCTCCTTCGTGTTGAGGGCAAACCTCTAGGGTGGCCCGATCTTTCACGATTCCCCTTCAAATCGAGAGTGGAGTGCGGGGGAAGGAGGGAAGGATGAACACGACGAACACACGCACGAAGAACGCGATGAACACACACACGCAAACCCACGATAAACACCAATATCTCATGCCGGCGGTGACCGGTCCGGCGCAATCCCTAGGATCGACGTCGGGCGGAGGACTCTCTCTCGAACCAGCACGGCGAGATGGGAGACTCGGTGAGATCTTGACGTCTAGGCAAAGGGACACTGATGCCTAGGCCTTGTACAACGCGGAGGCACGATGCAAACTCCAACGAGGTTTGGGGATATTGGTGCTCCTTAGTCAAGGAGCATGAGGCAAGAATTAGATAGATCCACAAGGGGTTTCCACTAATTCCAATATCATGCCTAGGGTTTACAATAGAGGTGGGGGGCTATATATAGGCCAGCCACACAATCAGGGGTACTTTAGGAATAGAAGACAAGTTTTGGGCGGAGTAAGGGGTACATGGGCCGAAGGCCAAAAGGCCTTTTACATGCCTGGCGACGGTCGGACCTGAGACTCCGGTGTGCAGTCCAGAGACTCTGGTCTAGGCCGGAGAATCTGGTGTAGCCTCCGGACTAGCCTCCGAAGGGTCCTTCAGATTGTCCCAGGGTCAGGTGCAGGGGGTCAGACCGGAGAGAGGGTCGGAGTCTCCGGTGTCTTCAGGCAGGAGACTTTGTCAGGCCAGAGACTCTGGTGTGCACAGACCGGAGACTCCGACTAAGCAGCTCCATCGGCTTTTGCTTCACACTCTGCTCCTTATCCTCCATCCTTGGGTGCTTGGTGATGTGTCAAAGCTTCGTACCTGATGATGCATAGGGTAGTTGCATGAAGTAGCACACCATCAAAGGAGGTATCAAATTGGCACGAGGAGAGGAGCGAGTTCACCTTATCTTGTAGGAGTTTGGCTCGGGCACGAGTCATGGGTCCACTTGGGGGACTTGTTGGTGTAGATGTCGGAGCGTCCGTAGGACGGGCTGCATCAGCTCCCCCCCTTGGGAAAGAGTCGTCCTCGACTCTTCATGGATATCATCTTGAACATCTCCATGGTAGGGTGAGAGATCCTTGACATTGAATGTATTTCTTGCAAGGTACTTGGAGGTTGGTATGTCGATGATGTGGGCGTTGTTGTTGATTCTTTTGAGGACCTTGAAGGGACCATCTCCTCTTGGCTTGATCTTGGAGTCACGTTCCTTGGGGAAGCGGTCTTTGCTTAGGTGTATCCACACAAGGTCACCTTCTTCAAAGATCATCTCCTTGTCCTTGTTTAACCTTGAAGCTTGGCGAAGGACTTGTTGTTCGATAGTAGCTCTTATTTCTTCATGAAGTTTCTTCATAGCTTGTGCGCGTTTCTCGACGTCCATGTTTGTGCGCTCATGGAGAGGTAGTGGTTGGATGTCGAGCGCGGTGATGGGCTCAAAACCATAGACGATCATGAATGGACTCATCTTGGTTGTTGAGTGCTTGGCACAATTGTAGGCGAACTCGGTGTGTGGGATGCATTCCTCCCAATCCTTCAAGTTCTTCTTGATCAACACACGAATGAGAGTCCCAAGGCTTCGGTTGACAACTTCGGATTGGCCATCAGTTTGGGGATGCGATGCGGATGAGAAGAGTAGCTTGACACCGAGCTTGGCCATGAGGGTCTTCCATAAGTAGCTCATGAATTTGACATCGTGGTCGGAGACGATTGTCCTTGGCACACCGTGAAGACGGATGATTTCACTGAAAAACAGATTTGCAACATGTGAAGCATCGTCGGTCTTATGGCACGGTATGAAGTGTGCCATTTTGGAAAAACGATCCACAACAACAAATATAGAATCATGACCATTCTTAGATCTAGGCAATCCTAACACGAAATCCATGCTAATGTCAAACCAAGGGGTATGAGGAATAGGCAATGGCATATAAAGACCATAAGGGTTAGCTTGCGACTTAGCTTGAACACATGTCGTGCATCGTTGAACATAGCGCTCCATGTCATGCTTCATCTTGGGCCAAAAGTAGTGATTAGAGAGCATGTCCAATGTCTTGTCACGACCAAAGTGACCCATGAGGCCTTCACCATGAGATTCTTGGAGAAGCAAAAGTTGAAGCGACGACTTCGGGATGCATAGCTTGTTTTGTTTAAAAAGAAAGCCCTTATGCAAATAGAAATCATCAACTCCTTTGTCATTGGAGCACTTTGCAAAAATTGGTTCAAAGAACGGGTCGGAAGCATACAAAGATTTTATTTCCTCAAGACATAACACATTGATTTCATGTCTCGTAAGAAGTCTTGTGTGTATGCGAGACAAAGCGTCCGCAACTACATTATCTTTTCCCTTCTTATACTTGACAATGTACGGAAAAGACTCCATGAACTCAACCCACTTAGTGTGTCTCTTACTCAAGTTGGCTTGGCCTTTCAGGTATTTCAAGGACTCATGGTCGGAATGTATGATAAATTCCTTGGGCCAGAGGTAATGTTGCCAAACATAAAGGACACGAACTAAGGAAAAAAGCTCTTTCTCATAAATCGGATAATTAAGGCGAGCCCCATCAATTTTCTGGCTTTTGTAGGCTATAGGAAGTCCGTTTTGCATAAGGACTCCTCCAATGCCAATACCACTAGCATCACACTCGATCTCAAAAGTTTTTGTGAAATCCAGAAAAGACAGAAGAGGTGCTTCGGTGAGCCTCTTTTTAAGTTCGTCAAAAGCTTTTTGTTGTGCTTTTCCCCCCACGAAGGTGACATTCTTTTTGGTCAATTCATTAAGGGGACAAGCAATGGTTGAAAAGTCTTTCACAAAGCGATGATAGAAACCGGCCAACCCATGAAAACTTCGGAGTTCACTCACATTTGTTGGGATGGGCCAATCTCGTATGTCCTTTACCTTGGAAACATCAACTTCAATTCCCTTCGAAGAAACGACAAATCCAAGAAAAATCAACTTGTCTTTAGCAAAAGTGTACTTGGGAAGATTAGCATAAAGCTTTTCATGTCAAAGGATTTGCAAAACTTCCTTGACATGTGTTATATGGTCCTCAAGTGATTTGCTATAAACAAGAATATCATCAAAATAGACAACACCACTTTTTCCAATGAGAGAATGCAAGATGCGATTCATAAGTCGCATGAAAGTGGATGGGGCATTCGATAAACCAAAGGGCATAACCAACCATTCATAGAGACCAAGTTCGGTCTTGAAGGCAGTTTTCCACTCATCACCTTCAGCCATGCGTATTTGATGGTAACCACTACGAAGATCAATTTTTGAAAAAATAGTGGCTCCACACAACTCATCAAGCATGTCATCAAGACGTGGTATGGGATGTCGATAACGCATGGTGATAGCACTGATTGGACGGCAGTCCATGCATAACCGTAACGTATCATCCGTCTTTGGGACAAGAATCACGGGTACGACACTTGGACTAGTGCTAACTTGGATCAAACCTTTGGAGACGAGTTGGTTGATTTGGCGTTCGATCTCCTTCATCTCCTCCAGGTTTGTGCGGTAAGCGGCGCGGTTGGGAAGTGGTGCACCGGGGATGAGGTCAATGCGATGTTCAATGCTGCGAAGAGGGGGTAGTCCATGTGGAATCTCTTCGGGGAACACATCCTTGAATTCTTGCAAAACATTCATCAAATATGGAGGAACATTGGTTAATTCATTAGTTCCTTGCGCTAGTCCCTTGCAAAGGAGGACATAGTGCAAGATGGATGGGTTGTTCCGAACATCTCTCATCTCATTTTTGATGGCAAGGAGAACACTCTTAGTTTTTCCACTCGAGTTTGGATTGTGGCTCTCACTCACTATGAGGTGGTTCTCTCTCTCACCGCTCTTCTCACAAGTAGGTGTTGTGCTTTGTGCCCTTGCTAAAGCCTTTGCATTGTCCGCAATTATTTGGCTAGGAGTCATTGGTTTCAAAACACATGTTTTGTTGAGCCATTTGAAGGTTTATACATTGGTGCGACCATGACGTTGAGCAGCCTTGTCAAATTGCCACGGTCGACCAAGAAGCATGTGGCAAACTATCATAGGAACCACATCAGACTCCACCATATCTTTTTCAGGACAAATGGCGAAGGAGACCGATACGGTATGCTTGATCTTCACGGACCCTTGGTCACTTAGCCATTGCACATGGTAGGGGTGCTTGTGCGGATGGAGGGTGAGGTTGAGCTTCTCACACAACTCGGTGCTAGCAAGGTTGTGGCAACTCCCTCTATCAATGATCACCTTGATAGATTTTCCATTGATGCCGACTTGTGTTTGGAAGATATTGGAGCATTGGTATTCATGCTCTTGTGCTTGAGTGGTCAAGGTCCTTGTGACAACAAGCGATATACTTGCGTCATGTTCACACATGAGGAGTTCTTGGTCATCTTCCACTCATTGCCTTGCCATTGCTTCCTTGACACGGGCATCAAACTCATCTTGACTAAAGTACTCTTCATCACCATTGCCATGGATGAATGAGACTTTCTTGTTTCCACATTCAGCCGATTTGTGTCCTTTACCTCCACACTTGTAGCATTCACCGTTGAAGGGTGTATCACTTTTTGCTTGTTTGCCAGTTGGGGGTAGTTTTCCTTGAGGAAGTGTGGGCTTGAAGGAAGGCTTGGAGGTACTTGATGAGCTTCCATTGAATGTTGTTGTTGTAGCGGTTGAAGCTTGCTTGTAGGTGAAGTACGTCTTGGGCTTGTTGTATTTGATATCCTCTTGCACTTGACGTTCAGCCTTTGTTGCGATGCGCACAAGCTCAACCATGGTGTTGTATGTTTGGAACTCGATGATGCGCTTGATGGGGTGGTTCAATCCAATAAGGAAACGTGCCATAGTTTGCTCCATACACTCATCAATGTTGGCGCGAATCAAGTTGAGTTCCATTTCCTTGAAGTACTCTTCCACGGTCTTTGTCCCTTGACGAAGCGCTTGAAGGTTGTTGAAGAGGTCACGCGTGTAGTGCGCGGGGACAAACTGGGATCTCATGTGAGCCTTCATGTCATGCCAAGTTGTGATTGGCGGTTCTTGTCTTGTATCACGAGCAACTTGAACTTGTTCCCACCAAAGGTTGGTGTAATCATCAAACTCAAGCGAAGCCATGGCGACCATCTTCTCGTTGCTATAGTTGTGCATGCAGAAGATCTTGTCGACTTTGAGTGCCCACGAGAGGTATTCCTTGGGGTCATTGGATCCGGCGAACTTGGGCATTGTGAACTTGAGCTTGCCAAAATTTTCTTCATCGTTGCGGTCATTGCAACGAGCTTGGTGACCTTGTTGATGATCTTGTAGTGGGGAAGGTGGAACTTGGTTCTCGTGACCTTGTTGCAGAGCTTGCTCTTGATATTGATGTGGAGGAGCTTGCTCTTGCTCTTGGCATGGTTGTTGACGTGGTTGAGGCGCTTGGGCCTCATGGTCGTGAGGGTGTGGAGCCTCTTGGCGCGGTTGACGACGAAGGGGAGGCTAGTTCCTCGGTTGGTGACGTTGGTTAGGCACATGGGCATCACTGCGAAGATCATGATTGTGAGCCTCTTGACATGGTGGGCGTCGCTCAACTTGTATCACTTGACGCTCCAAGTTTTTTTGATGTGGAGGAGGCGCCTCGCGATGACAATGGTGTCGTTGTTGATGTTCATGACATTGATGATGAAGAGGAGGATCTTGGAGAGCTTCCCGTCGATGACGAGCTTGATTTTCCAAATTGGAGTCATCACTTGTTGTGTCAAGTATGTGTCGCGGTCGATGGTGGTAGACTTGCGGCTGCACTTGTGGTTGCGCTTGTGGTTGCTCTTGTTGGAGCACTAATGCCCTTGCGTGATGACGGTGTGCTTCTTGCCTTGCTCTTGTCCTTGAAGACAAATCACCATCATAGCTTTATGTTGCGGCATGCCGTGGGGAAGGTACATAGTTTGAAGAGCTTCCATCTTCAACCACGGGGGCATCATTGCGTCTTGTAGCACTTGGATGTAGATCTTATGGAAGAGGTGCATGACGATGCGAAGAACTTGAAGAGCTTGATGCGCGTGAACGTGGTCTTGCCATACCGTCGATGAGGCGTCGAAGATTGTCATTTGTTTCGGCCACAAAGCGTTGGAGCGCTTCATATTGGTGGCCGAAGTTGTGATGCATTGCATGCATTTGCCTTTCGAGGTCGTCGAAGCGGTTGTCGATGTTCTTGAACTCGGCTTGCGTCTCGCCAAATTGTTCATCTTGTCGCGTCTCAAGGGCTTGGCAACGTTCACGGAACTCTTGTCGAATGATGAAGTGGCTTGCGCACGTCATGTACAGTCCTTGATCTTCTTCTTGGGGAGGTAGTTGGATCGCCTCACCGTGCCTATCCATCATGCAGAACACACAAGTATTGTATATGGAAGTGGAATATGGTGGTGTTAGCCTTGTACCTCACCTTGGGGATTGCACCAAACTAGAAACCACAAGTGAGAGCTATTAGCGTGCAAAGTGGAAATGCAAAGAAAACTCACACTAAAGAAAGAACTAACTCTCAAAAGCTTGTTTGTGGTAGGTTAGGATTGTGAAAATCCAAAGAACCAACCAAAAATAAATGGATAGTAAAAAGTGGGTAAAATCTAACAAAACTTAAGTCAAAGGCGAAGGTCAAAATCAGGCATCAGGCCGGAGACTCCAGGGCAGGCCGGAGACTCCGGTGTGGGTAGGCCAGAGACTCCGGTGTAGACTAGATACTCCGGTGTGCACGCTGGAGACTCCGGTCTGGAGTCAGATTGTGAACTACTCGTGTTCTTGAGCGGAAATCCACGCCTTGGGTCCTCAAATCCGTGAAAAATTGGCCAAATTGGGTTGGCAAAACGCATGATAAAGCTGGATCAACTCCTAAGACAAGGTTTGGTCGGATCAAAACCAAAAATAACACTCCAAATCAAGAGATCGATCCAAAGGAAAATTTGGGGCTCTTTTTTGGGGATTTTCGAATTTTTGGTGGATAGAAGAAAAATTTGTGGGGGAAATCATGAGCAACGAAGCTCTGATACCAATATGTTGAGGGAAAACCTCTAGGGTGTCCCGATCTTTCATGATTCCCCTTCAAATCGAGAGTGGAGTGCGGGGGAAGGAGCGAAGGATGAACACCACAAACACACGCACGAAGAACACGATGAACACACACACACAAACCCACGATAAATACCAATAGCTCACGCCGGCGGTGATCGGTCCGGCGCAATCCCTAGGATCGGTGTCGGGCGGAGGACTCTCTCTCGAACCGGCACGACGAGATGGGAGACTCGGTGAGATCTTGACGTCTAAGCAAAGGGACACCGGTGCCTAGGCCTTGTACAACGCGGAGGCACGATGCAAACTCCAACGAGATTTGGGGATATTGGTGCTCTTTAGTCAAGGAGCATGCAGCAAGAATTGGATAGATCCACAAGGGGTTTCCACTAATTCCAATATCGTGCCTAGGGTTTACAATAGAGGTGGGGGCTATATATAGGCCGGCCACACAGTCAGGGGTACTTTAGGAATAAAAGACAAGTTGTGGGCAGACTAAAGGGTACATGGGCCGAAGGCCCAATGGCCTTTTACATGCCTGGCGATGGTCGGACCGGAGACTCCGGTGTGTAGTCCGGAGACTCCGGTCTAGGCCGGAGAATCCGGTGTAGCCTCCGGAGGGGCCTTTAGATTTTACCAGGGCCCGGTGCAGGGGGTCAGACCAGAGAGAGGGCCAGAGTCTCCAGTGTCTTCAGGCCGGAGAGTTTGGCAGGCCGGAGACTCCGGTGTGCGCAGACCGGACACTCCGGTCTGAGCAGCTCCATCGGCTTTTGCTTCACGCTCTGCTCCTTGTTCTCCATCCTTGGGTGCTTGTTGATGTGTCGAAGCTTTGTACCTGATGATGCATAGGGTAGTTGCATGAAGTAGCACACCATCCAAGGAGGTATCAAATTGGCACGAGGAGAGGAGCGAGTTCACCTTAGCTTGTAGGAGTTTGGCTCGGGGACGAGTCATGGGTCCACTTGGGGGACTTGTTGGTGTAGATGTAGGAGCGTCCGTCGGACGGGCTGCATCACTTCGAGAAGGTGCTCCCTTGGCAAATCTCTCCGTACAAGTCCATGAGTGGAGCAGGTCGCTCTTTAATCCTTCCACATGATCCCCACATAGGTACTCTAATAGCTGCACAAAAGTCATCGAGAGAAAGGTCGACAGCTATATTGTGAATTTTGTAGTGGACCATGGGGTTAGGCAAAGAGTAACTAAATTGAAAGTCATGTACTATAGACATAGTTAGTTTTACAAATTGACAAGGTTCATCCTCCACAAAGTGCTCCAATCTTGCATTAGCAACCAAAGTATGGAAGTCCTGGGAAATTCCTGCAGCCCTCATGAATTCGAAGCATGGATAGATGGAAGGAAAAATTTCCTCCTCTCGGTGAACAATTCATGTTGGTTTAGTTGATACTCATTCATGTTCTATTCTGAAATTTAAGCATCCATTAAACAAGTAGTTGCAAAGTGAATACATAATGAAGGGTACTACTCATAGGGACTTGTAAGAGGCCTAAACATGCATCAAAACTATATCTCTAAGCATTGAATAAGCTTACAAGCACTCAAAAACTGTCACCTACACCAGCAAAATACTCAAGATATAAACCACTAAACACAAATCTACTTGGACAAGTGGAGGAGTCACATAATGGAGAACAAATGCTCCAAATTTCAGCAGCAAAGATGGGCTGAGCAAGGAGATCAAAAAATCAAGGACAAGAACAACAAGAACGCGATTTCGAGCAAAGAACTGATGTTTTCTCAGGAGAGAGTAAGCAGTGGAAAGTGAGAGAGTGAGTGGAGGGCCAGGGGTGGCCCACACCATGGCCAGGCGCGCCCTTGGGCAAGCCGCGCCACCAGGTGGTGTGCCTACCTGGTGGGCCCCCCTAGGTCACTCCAGGCACTTCTCTGCCCTTTTTTCACGTAAAAATTTAATATGAATTTTCTGGAATTTTTTGGGACACTTTATTTTTTAGCAATTTTCAGGTATAGATGAATGATTTTTCTATAGAAAAGTGATTTTGAAATGATGCAATGCTAAACAAAACAAATGCTACAGAAGTTCTAAGACACTCTAAAATGCAAGCAACTAACAACAAAAAAGTAAACTAAACGAAAGCAAAAAGTAAAATAGATAAAGTAAAAGTAAACGGAGATAAGGTGGAAACATTGTTTTGTTCAATGAAATCCTTTTGTTAACAAGGTTGATCAGGTCTTGTTACCAAAACAATTTTATATGAAACAAAACTTTGTGTTCCACTAATGATTATGTTACCTCAACCTTGATAGGAATTGTCCCAATCATAATAGTTTCAAATTTTTCTCTTGGTATGGGACAATACATTTCTCCAACTTGAATGCCCTCAACATGTTCAATTGAATTTAAACCATAATTCCTATCAATATTATTGGGGAAATAGACAGTATGCTCCTTGTCATTAACATTAAAGGTCACCTTTCCTTGATTACAATTAATAACAGCTCCTGCAGTATTAAGAAAAGGTCTCCCAAGAATAATAGACATATTATCATCTTCAGGCATTTCAAGCACAACAAAATCAGTTAATATCTAGCAATTATGAGCCACTTGAATAGGTACATCCTCACATATACTCACAGGGATAGTAGTAGATTTATCAGCCATTTGCAAAGATATATCAGTTGGTATCAGTTTTTCCAGTTGAAGTCTCTTATAGAGAGAAAAAGGCATGACAGTAACTCATGCTCCCAAATCACCCAAAGCAGTTCTAACATAACTATTTTTAATAGATCCCATGATAGTTGGAATCCCTGGGTCTCCAAGTTTCTTTGGAACCTTACCATTAAAGGAATAATTAGCAAGCAAAGTAGAAATTTCTTCATTAGGGATCTTCCTTTTATTCGAGACAATATCCTTCATATACTTTGAATAAGGAGGCAATTTAATAGCATCAGCCAAAGGAATTTGCAAGAATAAAGGTTTCATCCATTCACAAAACTTATTATAGTTTTCATCTTCCTTTGACTTGTGTTTCTTATCAGGGAAAGGCATAGGTTTTTGGACCCAAGGCTCTCTTTCACTACCATGTTTCTTAGCAACTAAATCTTCTTTAGTGTATTTAGTATTTTTAGTGTGCTTTTCAGGTTCTTCTTCAACTTTTCCTTTATCAGGAACATCATTTTCTTCATTACCACTTCCAATTTCAGCATCAGTATATACTATTACGATCTATAGCAGGTTCAGAGGGTTCTACAATAGTTTTATGTTTCTTTTTCCTTTTCTTACGAGTAGTACCACTATTTTCAGCTTGTTGAGAATCCTGATCAATACTTTTGGGATGTCCCTCAGGATATAGAGGATCCTTGGTAGTAGCACGACTTCTTGTTCTAATTTCATAAGCATGTTTTTCTTTAGCAGGATTAACTAGCAAGTCTTTTTGTACTTTAATAAGTTGATCTATTTGAGTTTGAACCATTTGAAAATGTTTAACAAGCATTTTAACATCATTAGAGGTTCTTTCCACAATATCTTTTAGCTCAACAATAGCTCTAGAGTTTTCCATTAAATGATTTTGCACCCTTTTATTAAAATTATCTTTCTTAACAATGAAGATATCAAATTCTTCTAAGAATTGATCATGAGATTTAGAGTAAGGAATATCACCTTCATCAAAGTGTTGGAGAGAGTGTACCCCAATAGTGGATGAGTGGGGGATAGGCTTACATAATTCTTCTATAGGAGATAGATTCTTCACGTGTTCAGCTTTAATACCCTTCTCCTTAAGACATTTCTTAGCTTCCTTCATCACTTTATCATTCAATTCAATAAATCCGCTCTTCTTAGATGATGGTATAGGTGCCGGTATAGCTGGTTCAGGTATAATTTTTTCAGGTATAGCTGGTTTAGGAGGAGTCCAATCTTCATAATTCTTTCTTATTTTAGCCATTAATTCCTCAGCTTCCTTGGGAGTCCTATTCCTGAAAACACAATCAGCACAACTATCCAGGTATGTCCTAGATTCTTCAGTTAGTCCATTATAATATATATCAAGAAGATCATTCTTAGGTAATGGACATCCAGCGTGTGCATGAATCAAAGCACAAAATCGTGCCCATGATTCAGGCAATATTTATTTTTCTCCCTGTTTAAAATCAAAAAGTTCCTACAAAATAGCATGTCTAGCACTTAGAGGAAAATATTTCTGCAGGAAAGTACTAATCAAGCAATCAGGGCTATCAATAGATCTAGGAGGTAAATTATTAAACCAAGTTTTAGCTTCTCCTTTCAGTGAAAAGGGGAAACTCTTAGCAACAAAGTAGGTATGCATCTTAATATCACCAGAAAATAATCCACTCATGGTAGAAAGCTCATTCATATGTGCTACCGCACTTTCATTCTTAGTCCCACAAAAAGGTTCTTTCTCAACAATAGCTATATAAGCTAGATCAAGAGAGAAATCATAATCCTTATCTTTAATGTTTATGGGAGATACAACAAACTTAGCATTAGGAGACAATTTGGGTTTTATAGTACGCTTCTCAAGGAGTAGAAGCACTCCTATCATGGGTGTTTTGACATTCTTCAATAAATTCATCGGTCATCTCTATATAACCGTCTTCAATATCATAGCTCTCTGTAGACTCAGGTGAACTAACAGGTGTAGTAGTGTCTTCATTAGGAGTTTCAGTATTTCCTGCTGTAGTTCTAAAAATCGTAGCATCTAGGAAAATACCTAATGGACCACTCTTCTCAAGCACAGTAGAAGCAGCATCATAAGTATCAGAAGTTTCAGATTCAACAGTTGGAGCAGTGTGTGTAGCATGTGTATGTGGTGGTGTAACGAGCTTACTCATAACAGATGGTGAATTAAGAGCAATAGAGGTGTTCAGAATTGTACCTCTTCTTGTAGTGGATGGTAAAATAGGAACCTTGCCATCATGAGACTTACCCATGATGGATGGAAGCGAACAATAGTGATTCCAAGTGAACTTGATAAATAAAGCTATGATCCCTGGCAACAGTGCCATAAAATAGTCTTGATGACCCACAAGTATAGGGGGTGTATCACAGTATTTTCGAGGGAAGTGAAACCCAATTTATTGATTCGACACAAGGGGAGCCAAAGAATATTTATAAGCCTTAACAACTGAGTCGTCAATTCAGCTACACCTAGAAACAATCTTGCTCATAGCAGTTTATCAGTAGTAACAGTTTTGTAATAGCAATAGCAAAGTAACAGCAGAGTAATAGAAGTAGTAAAAGTAGAACAGTAGTAACAGCAGCAGTAAACAGTAGGACTCGAGCGCGGTAGGCATAGGGATGGATGGACGGGCATTGCATGGACAAGACAATTCACATCGCAATCAGAACAAAGGGAAATTGCAGATAAATAAGATAAAGCATCCAAGTACTAGATAATCATAGGCATGTGTTCCATATATAGTCATACGTGCTCGCAATGAGAACTTGCACAACATATTTTGTCCTACCAGCCCGTTTGTAGTGGGGCCTCAAGGGAACTACTGGAAATTAAGGTGCTCCTTTTAATAGAGCACCGGAGCAAAGCATTAACACTCTGTGATCACATGTGATCCTCACATCAAAGTCATTCCCTCTGGTTATCCCGATTGCTGTCACTTCGGGGCCATTGGTTCCGGACAACAACTTATGTATACAACTTGCAGGTAAGACCAAAAACAATACTATCATAATGAATCAATAACATGTTCAGATCTGAAATCATGGCACTCGGGCCCTAGTGATAGGCATTAAGCATAACAAGTTGCAACAATGTCAAATAGCACTAATAAAAGATACTAGGCACCATGCCCTAACAATCTGATGCCATTACATGAACGATCTCATCCAATCCCTACCATCCCCATAGCCTACAACGGGGGATTACTCACTCATAGATGGGGGAAATATGGATGGTCGATGGAGAAGCGATGGTGATGATGGTGACGATGATCTCCTCTAATTCCCCGTCCTGGCAGGGTGCCAGAACGGAGTTTCTGGTGCTGTTTCGCGGAATCTGGTGGTGGCGGCGGAGCGGAACTCTTTCTGGAAAAACGTCGACCCCTGAGTTTTTAGGTCAGAAGGTAACTTATAGATGAAGAGAGAGACCGAGGGGGTGTCTGGGGCGGCTAGCCCACCCCCTGGCGTGGCCAGGCCCAGCCCACGGGGCCAGGTGGTGTGGCCAGGCCCCAGCCCCACTCCGTCTCGTATTCTGGCTCCTTGAGTCCTTCTGGCGAAATAGAATTTTTGGCATATTTTCCGGGATTTTTCCTGATAGTTGATATTCTGCACAAAAACTAAACACCAAGGCAATTCTGCTGAAAAAAGCGTCAGTCCGTGTTAGTTGCATCCAAATCACACATGTTTAGAGGAAAAACAATAGCAACTGTGTTTGGGAAAGTAGATACATTTTGGACGTATCAAGTCATTGCATGTGTGTTCTTTTCACAAACCACATATGGACCCACTAGAGTTACTTCATGTTTGTTCTTATACTAAAACCAACACTGGAGTCATTGCATGTGTGTTCTTTTCACAAACCACATATGGATCCACCAGAGTCATTGCATATGTGTTCTTTCCACAAACCACAAGGATCAACCAATGTCATTGCATCTGTGTTCTTTTGACAAACAACATGGATCAACCAATGGCATTGCATGTGTGTTCTTTTCACAAACCACATATGGATCAACCAATGTCATTGCATGTGTGTTCTTTCCACAAACCACACATGGATCAAACAATGGCATTACACGTGTGTTATTTCCACAAACCACATATGTACCCACTAGATTAATTGCATGTGTGTTCTTTTCCACAAACCACTTATGGATCTACTAGAGTCATTGCATGTGTGTTCTTTTCCTGAACCACATACGGATCCACTAGTGTCATTGCATGTGTGTTCTTTTCACAAACCACGCATGGATCAACCAATTCTAATGCATGTGTGTTCTTTCCACAAACCACAAAGATCAACCAATTTCATTGCATGTGTGTTCTTGTCACAAACCACATGGATCAACCAGTGGCATTGCATGTGTGTTTTTGTCACAAACCACATATGGATCAACCAATGTCATTTCATGTGTGTTCCTGTCATGAACCACATATGGATCCACCAGTGTTCATTACATTTGTGTTCTTTCCACAAACCACATATGTATCCACTAGAGTAATTGCATGTGTGTTCTTCCCACAAGCCACATATGGATCAACCAATGGCATTGCATGTGTGTTCTTTTCACAAACCACATATGGATCAACCAATGTCATTTCATGTGTGCTCTTTCCACAAACCACATATGGATCCACTAGAGTCATTGCATGTGTGTTCTTTTCACAAACCACATAAGGATCCACCAGAGTCATTGTATGTCTGTTCTTTTCACAAACCACATATGGATCAACCAATATCATTGCATGTGTGTTCTTTTCCATAAACCACATGGATCCACCAATGGCTTTGCATGTGTGTTCTTTTCACAAACCACATATGGACCCACTAGAGTCATTGCATGTGTGTTATTATACTAAAACCAGAACTAGAGTCATTGCATGTGTATTCTTATACTAAAACTAGCACTAGAGTCATTGCATGTGTGTTCTTATACCAAAGCCAGCACTAGAGTCATTGCATGTGTGTTCTTTTCACAAACCACACATGGATCCACAAGGGTCATTGCATGTGTGTTCATTCCACAAACCACACATGGATCCACCAGAGTCATTTCATGTGTGTTCTTTTCACAAACAACATATGGATCAACAAAAGTCTTGCAGGTGTGTTCTTTCGACAAACCACATATAGATCAACAAATGTCATTGAAGGTGTGTTATTTTCACAAACCACATATGGACCCACCAGAGTCATTGCATGTGTGTTCCTTTCACAAAGCACATATGCATCAACCAATGTCATTGCATGTGTGTTCTTTTCATGAACCACAGATGGATCCACTAGAGTCATTGCATGTGTGTTCTTTTCACAAACCACATATGGACCCACTAGAGTCATTGCATGTGTGTTCTTATACTAAAACCAACACTAGAGTCATTCCATGTGTGTTCTTTTCACAAACCACATATGGATCCACCAGAGTCATTGCATGTGTGTTATTTCCACAAACCACATGGATCAACCAATGTCATTGCATGTGTGTTCGTTTGACAAACAACATGTATCAACCAATGGCATTGCATGTGTGTTATTTTCACAAACCACATATGGATCAACCAATGCCATGGCACGTGTGTTCTTTCCACAAACCAAACATGGATCAAGCAATGCCATTGCATGTGTGTTCTTTCCATAAACCACATATGTACCCACTAGAGTAATTGCATGTGTGTTCTTTTCCACAAACCACTTATGGATCCACTAGAGTCATTGCATGTGTGTTATTTTCCACAAACCACTTATGGATCCGCTAGAGTCATTGCATGTGTGTTCATTTCACAAACCACACATGGATCAACAAATTCTATTGCATGTGTGTTATTTCCACAAACCACAAGGATCAGCCAATGTCATTGCATGTGTGTTCTTGTCACAAACCACATGGATCAACCAATGGCATTGCATGTGTGTTTTTGTCACAAACCACATATGGATCAACCAATGTCATTGCATGTGTGTTCCTGTCATGAACCACATATGGATCTACCAATGTTCATTGCATGTGTGTTCTTTCCACAAACCACATATGTATCCACTGGAGTTTGCATGTGTGTTCTTTCCACAAGCCACATATGGATCAACCAATGGCATTGCATGTGTGTTATCTTCAGAAACCACACATGGATCAACCAATGGCATTACATGTGTGTTCTTTTCACAAACCACATATGGATCAACCAATGTCATTGCATGTGTTCTCTTTGAAGAAACCACATATGTATCCACTAGAGTCATTGCATGTGTGTTCTTTTCACAAACCACATAAGGATCCACCAGAGTTATTGCATGTGTGTTCTTTTCACAAACCACGTATGGATCCACCAATGTCATTGCATGTGTGTTCTTTTCCACAAACCACATGGATCCACCAATGGCATTGCATGTGTGTTCTTCTCACAAACCACATATGGACCCACTAGAGTCATTGCATGTGTGTTCTTATACTAAAACCAGCACTAGAGTCATTGCATGTGTGTTCTTTTCACAAACCACACATGGATCCACCACAGACATTGCATGTGTGTTCTTTCCAGAAACCACACATGGACCCACTAGAGTCATTGCATGTGTGTTCTTTTCACAAACAACATATGGATCAGCAAATGTCATTGCATGTGTGTTCTTTCGACAAACCACATATGGATCAAGCAATGTCATTGCATGTCTGTTCTTTCCACAAACCACATATGAACACCACCCAGTGTCATTGCATGTGTGTTCTTTTCATTAAACCACACATGGATCCACCCGTGTCATTGGATGTCTGTTCTTTTCATGAACCACACCCAGAGTCATTGCATGTCGGTAGTTCTCACAAACCACATCTAGAGTCATTGCACGTGTGTTCTTTTCATGAACCACAACTAGAGTCAGTGAATGTCTTTTCTTTCACAAACCACACATGGATCCACGAGAGTAATTGTATTGCATGTTCTTTTTACAATCCATAGTTAGAGTCATTGCATGTGTGTTCTTTTCACAAACCAGATATCACCAGAGTCATTGCATGTCTGTTATTCTCATATACCACATATGGATCCTAACCTTAGGAGAGCCCTAACCTTAGCCCCCCAATTGTGGCCGTTAGACCGAGTCTTCTAGATGGCACGCCCTAACACAGTTGTTCTTCTTGCCGATTGTTACATACCGTTCGATCGGGGCGCTTGGACGATTGGGATGTTCTTCGTTAGATCGATCCGCGAGTATGCTGTTCTATGGCATGATTGGCCATGCTTGCTGCCTGCTTGCTCTGGACAAACTGGCAACACCAGGAGCTCCCCTGTTGCGAGTGTCACGATTCACGAGTTCAGTGGGCCATATTCCAGTGACATGTCCCCATTACTTCTCTTCATCCCTGTACTTTTCTTCCTTCCCCACGAAGCCACACTTTCCCCACTTCACTCCCATCCCGCCGTAGCCGCAAGCCGACGGCACCTCCATCCCAATCCCCTCTCCGGCAGCCACCCACCCTCCCCTCTTGTGATGGGTTCATGGGGAGACGACGAGGAAACGCGTCGTGAAGATAGGGACGGTGATTTTGATGTGAGTCGTCTCATCTCTATCTCTATCATCTTTGGCCAGTTATCTATTTTTGAGCTAGATCTACTTTGTTTACTCATGCGCTTATGATGTGTTAGGCTAACTAGATGATGTATGACTCCGACTATCATGCTTTAGCGGATGAAGACAGTCCTCTGCTATGTAAACATGGATATGTGCCTGCTAAATTTGTAGCGATGAAAGGATGAAACACAGGCAGGAGGTTTTTATGGTGTCAAGGACATCATGCAATGATGCAAGGCGGACTCAAATGGGTAGATCTAGAGTGGCCCAAATCGATGCAGAAAATGCTGGACAAACTATGGGATATGACTATTGAGTTGAAAGAATCCATAGTCAGCTCACTTCTTGACAGTGTTGAGATGAAGCTATGGGACCCAGTTGACACGACCAAGCTTAACCGAGATCTTAGGACAGTGCAAGACAAGGTTAGCAAAGTCGAGAAGGAGAGGTACGTGGCGTTGGCCCTAAAGGCTAAAGCAGAGCAAGAACTAACTCAAGCAAGGAATGATCTTCACCAGGACAAAGTCCTGCAGTTCACAACTACAAGTATTGACAAGTGCATGAGGAAAATGCATAGAAAAAATTGAAGCTATGCAAGGAAGATGCTAAAAGGAAGGAGCAGCCGATTTGATCCTTGCTCTCGCAGGAAGATGCGCATCGGGCTAAGATTAGGAAGATCAAGGATATGTGTGATAACTAGTTCTATTTAGCTTGAGCTCCATGCCTTTTTAAGTTGTAATAGTAGTACTTGTTGACCAAGCGGTCTGAACTAGTGGTCCCGGAGTCCAGCGAGGAAAAAAATTGGTCTCCCGTTAATCTGTCTTAACCCTGCATTTCTTCCTTTGTCTGATCATGCTGGTATTCTGACATTGCTGGTTTGTTTAAACGTAATCTACGTGGATTGTGCCGCATGCAAATGGCACAACCACAATTTATGAAGTGGAAGCACGTACACCCAGTTACTGGAGATCCGGGAGCTTCGCTAGATGCAGGGGATGCAGGAGCAGGGAGGCGGTGAGATAGACGGGCTCAAGATTAGGCCAGAAAGTGGTACCGATTTCTTCTCATCTGGGCATTATCGGTTGCCATTGTTGTTTATGTTGCCATGTCGTTGTGTGCAGCAGCTGAAATAAGTTGTTGCTTCATGGAGTGTAGCAGCTTAAATAATTTATTTCTGAGCCACTTACATTCCGTCGAATTTGGAGACATCAGATAGTAGTGGCACAATCACAATTTCGGATTCAACTACTGACTCGGGCTTTTGCAAACCCTAAGTGGCGATACATTTTACTCAGAGAATATGGGTAGATTGTTTCGCCCAGTAAAGTTCCACACACAGAGCTCCAGAATTTAACCGAATTACATATATAGGTTCAAGTTCAACACATTACTATGCATATTCATTGCCAGCAACCTTCTTCCGCAGCCTGGGTACCAAGCCTTCACGTCCACGGGCTTCTTCCTTTCCTGCCTTCTTCCTCTTCCTCGGTGCCAATTTTCTTAGCTTCACATACTCTGCATCGCCGGGACAAACGACACCAGAATCATGTCCAGCATCATCTTTCCTCTCGTTTTTAATTTCTTCAGGCAGCAAAATGACTGACCCGACAGCCATGTTTGTAACCTTGCGGCGCTTCCTATCAAAAAAACAAGACTGTTGCATAACTGCCCAATATCTACAGAGTAAATAAAACAAAAATTACAATTCAGCACAAACATGTGAACCCCAAGAGACTTTTGCTTACCAGGAGCTAATTGGGTTCGAGCAACCACCCTGTCGAAGAATAGAAGGGTGACTCCCAGTTGCATCAGCTTCCACATCTAGTACATCACAATTCAGCTCAAACATGCAAGCCGAAGCATACCTTTTCATCAACCCAATTAGCTGACTGTCACACGTTAGAGGAACCATGATGCCACGTTCATCCGTGAAGCTAAACTTTGCAGTCTGCTTTGGCCATAATTCATCATGACTATGCAGAGCAACAACCATACTAGATATAGTGCAGATTTGCGTAGGCGCTTCTTCCATCGTGATACAATGGTGTCCATACCACTTTCCCTTAGAGTCGTACCTGAAGAGGACTACCATAACCAGGTAAGGGTGGTCCGCGGAGATCCCACTTGACAAAATTTTGTTTGTCAGCGTTGGGCTAGCAAACAATTTTAGGTTCAGTAGCCAGCTAGCAGTTATAATTAGTGCGAATAGCAAAGAGAAGGGTAGCTCACCCGCTTGTAGGCAGAACTTCTTCTTCCTTGGTAGTAGGATCTTCCATCCTCCGAGCTGCTCGGCTCATTGGCGGCGGAGGTAGGCTAGAGCCTCGCAACGGTGGCTACGATATGCGCCATTGGAGCTCGGGATCAGCGACTAGGCACAACAACTGGGCGCAAAAACTTGGTGCCAGAAGTCAAATGTCTGAAGGGATCATCCTACCTACAGGGTGGATTCAGAAGCCGCCGGTGCTGGAGGAAAGGTGGGAATGGATTTGTGAAATTGGTCAACGCATCCAATCCACTTAGTTCCTCGATTTGCCTAAGAGGTTGCCGCGTTGGCACTCACGTCAAGGACAGATGACCAACATGAGGGTCCCGAGCATCTACTTCACGGGGCAGTTTCACGGAATGTTTGAATTTGGTAGGGGTGAGATGAGTTTGCCTCAAAATGGCCCCTCTCAGTAGTTGGCAGTTCAACTTTACAAAACGCGGCAATTACAGGGAACTTGGGTACCGCCATGCGCTCGCCCGGAAATTTGGTACCGCAAATGAACAATCCCTAGTGCCACCCCGCCTTCCTCACCTCGCTCTGAACCACCTGCGGGCCCTCTCTCCTATGTCCCCCGCCTGGACAGAGCCTGACCCGGTCTGCACACTGCCATTCTACGACCCCTGCAGCGCCCCGTCCCCACGCATGGACGCCCTCCTCTTTGATCGCGAGCACGCGCCTAACACCACTCGTCCCAAGCCAAAGCTCCCTCACCCATGCCACCAAGCCGCCTCCTCGCCACTACACCCTCGTGATAAGCACAACTGCCATCTTCCCCGCCGGTCTCCACCACCCTACTCCTGGTGTGGCTCTGTCCTACGTGCCCTCGTCGGGTCCATATCGCCAGCGTGCCCCCAAGTCCCCCACCTCGCTGCCCCGCTCTTACCCAACAGGCGCCCGCCGGCGCCTCAATCTCCACCGCCTGCACCTCAAGCAGCTTCCGCCGCCAAGATCCCCTCAGGTGCCGCCTCCGCCAACAGCCTGGCGCCGTTACCCTGTGCCTCCTGCATGTGCGCATCCACGGTCGTCTCTGCCTCAACAGGTGTTGTTACCGCCACCCTATGTTGGTCTCGCGTGGGAGCCTCCCCAAGGTCGATGCCTTCATGAGTTCAAGACCTAGACGTTGCGTGTCCTCAATCTTTCGTGATGGTCTATGTTCAGTGGGCAACCGCTAAGAAGTTGATGTGGTGGCATGATGTTGTTTATTCTTTTTGCAATGACGGTGGTATGTGGATCTGGAGACAGAGTGGTTGTGTTGCTCCCGGTTATTCTGCCATCTTTGTCACAAGCTCATGGTTGTGATGTTGGAACAACACGAGTAACACTACTTTGACTACTTATGCCTTGAGATGACCTAGGTCCGACACCGACAAAGTATGGGCGAAAGAACTTTCTCACGGAACCGAAGACCGCAGAACACCGACGTCCCTTTCACGGAACCCGAAGGCCGTACCTGAATATCGCCTTCATGGATGTGACAAGATCTTCTTCACGGAAACAAAAGACCCTCGATCCATGGATCCGAAGCCCCGCTCCCGATGATCTGAAGACTGAACCCGACCCTCTTTTCCGAGCCCTATTTTATAAAATGTTATATAAAATTGCTGCATATTAAATTGTTCATGGTTGCACACATGTTTTTTCATTTGGGGATATTTTGTCGACTCACCTAATAATTAAATATGGAGACTATATGTGGGCTATTCTAGTCTTCTATTGGCTCCATTTAAATTTGGGTAGTGACCGATGCCATGTTTTAACTTGTTATTTCCACATTTAAATTGCGGGGTAGCTATACAATATAAACCTCCTAATTAATTGTCGGGACACCGATTCCTCTTAATATTGCCTAGTTGTATCGCACCTTTCCCATATCATACATCATACATGCATCATGCCTGATCTTTTGCTGTAGTATTAAATAGTGCATCTAGTGTTTCTTTTCGTGCTTTGCTTCTTCATTGATTAGAGTTGATGAGAGTTGCCCCCCGTTCTTCGGATGTATCTTCAGCGGTGTTTTTAGGTGAGCATTCTCCCCTTTCTACCTATTTTGCATTTATAGTATGTACTTCCTTCTATTGATCTATTGCTATCCATGTTGCGGTGCTTTAGTTTTCGTACCATTTATATTCCATGCAACTATATTTCCTTGGACACCTCCTATTGCCTATTGTTTGGTAGACAGTTGGCCTTGCGAGTCATAGTTGCTTGCTTAGGCGTTGCTTTGCATCGTCGATGTTCCACCATTGTTGGGGGTTGGCACATGCTTAATGGTGGAGATAATCATGGTTTACTTATCACATGCTAATTAAATGTTGGAAGTAGATATAATGCAGAGCCACCGGTGGGCAATAGTTGAGATCTGGTTATTATCTTGCCCACTTGCGTCCACCTAGGACTCGAGTTCTTGACATATGTTCCGAGATCGAGCACACTAACCACATGTGGGGTGTATGGGAACCCCTATCGGCTTATTACCTGATTTCAAAGTACTGTGTTGAGGGCCACAAAACTAGTTCGGTCTTTATACCTTACCTACTATACCTATGCCATGCATGCAATGCATGAGATGTTTATTACCTATTGCTTGATGAGCGTTTATTACTGTTGCGTAGGTGTGGCACTCTATCATGGGAGTATATTGTCTATGGCCTCTGCTCGCGTGACAAGTGCACGCAACCGCAGGTCCGTACAAGGATTAGCTATACCTTGTACGGGTAGCTCTTTTGGGTGGCCCCCATGTACTTGCTTTGGGTTTGGGAACACGTCGTGTCCGAGCTCCGCTGACATACTATGTTAGTTGATCTAGAAAATAGGGTGGACGTGCGTGTGGATACTTTGGTGCACCCCTGCAGGGTTAAATCTTTTCGAAAAGCCGTGTCCATAGATATGGATGACTTGGAGCACAACTTATTGATCATAGACAACTATAACTAAAGAATTACTGTTACAATTTGACTTTTATCTTATATGACTAGTAAGTTGGATAACCAGCATGGAAAGAACGAATAAAACTGCTAATTGTGTGAGTTTCCTCGGAATGACTTCCTCATTTGGTCTCGAGGTGGAAATACCAGGATGGGTATGTTTGCTGTCAGTTTCAGGTTGGTTCCGGATAGGTCTTTCTTATCCCTCTCTGATAGCTGACAGTTGTATCGAGTTTATATAGGTTGTTTAGTGCATGTTGTGCTTCCACTTCAGTCCACAATACCTATGTAGGTGGGAGCCACCAAATTCTAGCCTCGACGTGTACTAGCCTCAGTATTGACCGCTCCCTTTTTCCTTTTCCCTTTGTCAGAACCCCTTTGTTTTGGATAGGTATAAGTTCGACGATGTTAGCAAGGTTACCCTTCTGGCTTGGCATGGGTAGGGTTATGGACGCCATTGGTTATTCTTGATGGCTCTTAGCTCAATTTGCTTCTTATCTGTACTCGTATGTTGTATCTTTTCAAGGTGATTTGGATCTTTATACTGTATATATTTGTATTCCTGACTCATTTAGTCATTGTTGTATATATATGTTATGTGGGTTCCATCATGAACTATTGTGTAATGATATTACTTCATTTTCCACCCGCACACAAGTGCCTGGTGGTCATCCTTGAATCGTTTCTATGCGGGTTTGGCGGGAATCGCTGAAACTTGCACATGGCCGATTCGAGGGAGTCACCTCACCCACGGTGCTTGGAGATCAAAAGGGATGGTTTCAGAAACAAGTCAACTCACCCATGGCGCCTGGTGCTTGAAAGTCATTCCCCGTTGACCCAGGGCCTAAAGTGTCGAGCTCTGAACTTAAAGGCCGGACCCGGTGATGAGACACCCGTGTCTCTAGACACTCGAAGCCTCGTGAGGCACCTGTAGGGAGCCAATGGCACACATTTTTCCCTATGGTCTCCTCCTTGAGGGACCAATAGGCTAAATGCTGCCCTACGATCCTCCCCTCGTGAGGCCCATGGGGCGGCTCATGAGGGTAATCCTCTCCAACAGCCAGACCTTGCGATGTACCCACAGTCTTTACTCGATAGGCCCATGGGATGAATGTGACCTCACGACTTTCCCCGAGAGGCCCACGGGGCAGGTCACAAAGATGCTCCTTGCCGTGGTATTGATGACGAGTACGCCATGGAGGGGTCCTCACAGTGCATGTTTAGAGACGTGGGTAAGGCAGAGAGTTGCTGGGTACGAGTTAACATAGCTTACCTAGGTTCAAGTCCCACAATGGTGGCAAAACTCTACTCCAGCTATAAATCACTATAATGGCAATACACCGAGTTACAGAGATAGGTTCGCTGTGCGAGGTGTTGCACGTTGTACGTAGCAATCTGATTGGTTGAGCCCTAAAGCCTCCCACATGTCCGATTTATAAAGGCACCAGGACTCTTGCCGGACAAGGTAAAGAGTACTACACTAATACTAACTAGTCTTTCATGTCCTGCATAGCCTTCCTTTATCCGGATGGGCCTCGCTTCTAGATCCATCTAACTGGGCCGCCCAGTAGGCCATAGGCTATGGTGGTGCTAACTGTGGCTCACCCGGGTTATCTGGATTATGGACGTGCTATGGTGGTACCCATTTAGCATATCCCCAACAGTAGCTCCCGGAGGACTTCGAGATCTTGCGTCGTCTTGCTTATTAATCTTGAATGCTCCGTCTGCATGATGCTAGCAATCCGTCAAGCGATATCTCAAAGGTCTCCCAAAGAACCCCGCAATCCTTTCCGCCTTCGCAATGTAGTCGGAGATTCCTTGAGTATTAATTTCCAGAGCCGGATAATCTCCGCCTTCGATGGAATCTTCAAACGTGACTCTCCACTGCAACTGTCACGAGGATGATGTAGGGTACAACCTACGCTACCTCAAAACTCGCAGAAGGCATGGAATTAATCATTAGTTTTTTTACATGCGCGAAATCCGAAATGGTAAATTGGCAAAGACGGAGGACGTGGCAAAATTACCGTGCACATTCGTCTCCACGTCGGCAATGTTTCATCCATTGGATCCCTTTGCACGAATCTTGATGATGGGTCTATATAATTTGACTGTGGCTAGATTATTTTCTTCTACCCGCATTTGCTCCTGTGTCTTCGTCTTCCTCCACCTGCACGGCCATTGAAGCTCCTCATGGTAAAACCCTAGCCAGAGCTTCCCCCTTCTCTCCACTCCTAGTCATGCAATGGCCTCCAGTAGCTCTGTCCCTTCAATGGCGGCGACTCCCGAGGCTACAACAGAGCCATCTCAGGGAGTGACAGTCCCACCAGAGGGGGTCGTCGTCCTTGTCTCCTTCGTGGTGGAAAACACCGGTGATGACCAAGGACGGGCAGCACCAGAAGCTACGAAAGAGGATAACGACTCCCGCAAAGGAGTGTGGAGGAGCTCCGACCTCTCCGCCGAGGATCTGCAAGAACTCATCACCAAGGGGTATCTCTCTGCGGTAGAGGGTTTGGTCTGGCGGCCGGTGCCGGCCAGCGAGGTGACTCCTTCTCCCCAAGACGGAGAGAAGGTGTACCTCAAAGCCTAGCTGGTATGAGGTGTAAGCCTTCCAGTCTCCGACTTCTTCCTGGACATCCTCTAGCACTTCCGGGTACTTCCCCACAACCTGTCTCCTAACAACATCCTCGTCCTTAGCAATTTTGTAGCTTTGTGCGAAGGATATCTAGGAATCAAACCTAGATTAGATCTGTTTGTATACTTTTTCACTGTCAAGAGAGAGTCAGTAGAGTCCAAGGATGAATTGCGAACTTGTCGAACCATTAGCTTTAAGATCCGGCCTAGCCGGCGTTTCCCCAACATCGTAGGGCATGACTTATGCAAGAACTGGCAGCACACATACTTCTATGGCCCAGATATTCTCCTGCCTGATCATCTTGAGACATATCCCAACTTCGTCGATGGAGCCGCCGCCGAAGTACCTACCTGGAGGACCCCAACCTCCCTTCCATCCAACGATGAGGCTAATCGCGCCGTAAGGCGGATTGAATGGATTGTGGACGGAGGTCTTATAGGCTTGGACCTAGCCATGTGCTGGTTCACTAGGTGGATCCAGCCTCTGCAGCACCACGCCAAGTTGAAGTTCAAGTACACCCAGAGCCGGAAGGATCCTATGCATATTTCGCAATACAACTTCTCCACTGACTCCATCATGCTCCGACTAAAGGACATAGTCAAGGTGAAAGATAGGAAGCGTGGCTTCAAGATCACCTATGACATGTTCAAAGGCGGTAAGTGCCCAGAGGTAGCTTTTGTTTCCTTTGTTGATCGTTATGTATATACTCTAAGGCCTTTCCGTCTTGAAGTTATCAGTCTAACACACCTTTTACCCTGCAGCTGGCGACCTTGGTGGCAGATCTGATGGCCTTCCAGGTCTACGGTCCTAAGCAGAAGGATATCCCGGTGGTGTCTGATGATGACACCCCCAAGGATCAACTAGCTTCGGCAGCACGAAAGCGGAAGAGTTCCACCTTTGACGCTACTTCTGAGGCTAAGAAGAATAAGAAATCAGAGAGTGGAGTCTCTAGACGATCCACCGCCGCCTTAGAGGCAGAGAAGAAGAAATCCATTGGCATTCCCCTAACCAAGGCTCCTGCCGTGGAGTAAGTGTATTCATTCTCCGGCTTGTATTTTTAGCCCGCACCTTATTCAACTCCTGTACTTATACTTTGTATGTTTCAGGAGGAAAGCCGGTGTTAGCCTGAAGTGATCCTCCAAATATTCTGGAGGATCAAAGAATATCGGTGACATGTTGACGAGAGATGTGGTGACCAAGTCTTCTCCCGCTACTGCTCCCCCTACTCCTGCCGCCCAGCCCACTGCTGGTCCTGTTGGGCCTTCGTCCCCTGTCATCCCCGAGATCTCCGTCATGGAGATAGATGTCAATCCAATCTCTGATATCTCAGACTTTGCGGGGATGGACGTCGCTGCCAGCGGTTAGGTGATGCAGGAGAGTACTTCCTCCAAAGTGGCAACGGCTAAGGATGCCACCGAGAAAGGGAAACAAGTAATGGAAGGAGAGGAGGGAGAGGCAGTTGTCGCAACAGACAAGGCGGGAGCCTCTGAGCCATCAACTGCTATGATAACACAGTAGGTGACTAGGGCATCATCCATGCCTCCAGCTTCAACGATGCCTTTGGCCAAAAATCCCCCGACATTGTGCTTGGATGACCTTATTGCACAGGCAAATGCAGTGTATAACAATGCCAGCGTCTTCCATACTGCATATGCCAATCTGGCCAACAATCTTAAAGTTATTGCCATTGTAAGTCTTTAAACTTCACTTCTTTTACTTTGTAATGTATTCCACTTTAGCCCCTGAGCTCTTAGGTGAAAGCTTGATAGGTTTGGCCTGAGTGCTCCAAAAGAACTAAGTGTAGAACTTGTCCGTATAGCCCCTGATTTCTAGTTTAGAATGATAATTTAGACTAGACACTCTAAGAGAGAACACTAGTTGATTAAAATCTTATAATGTAGCCCCCGAGCATGTAGTTGAAACTAGATAGTTCTGACTAGATGCTCTAGAGAAACTAAGCATGTTTACTCTTTGCAGAATGAGAATAGACAGAGAATAGCCGCCAATGAGAGGTTTGCTGCTTTGCGGAAGGAACTGAACCTCGAACATGGTAAAACAGCCTTCCTGAAGCAACAGATCAAAAATAGCCAGAGTCTGTTTCTCTTAATAGCTCCTTACTCTTCCCCATGGATTTATTTCCATCGTCTTCTCATAGTGTTTTCCATTTTCCATCTTACAAAGGCAACTACCAAAGCCAAGAGCATTGTCAAGCAATCCAACTATATTCAAGAGCATGACGATGAGAATAAAATTTTGAAGAAAGACCTGGCCGATGTTGTCAAAGGTCATGAGGAGGCGATGAAGGCTATGCAAGAGTCTGCTGAGGCCAAGATGCAGAGCCTGAAGGAAGAAATTGAGTGCCTCAAGGAGCAAAATCAAGCTGCCCAGGAGCAAAACTCTCAGAGCCTTGAGGCATGCAAGAAGCTTCAGGACAAGCATGACATCTTGACGGTGACATGCAAGCAAGCCAAATCCAGCATGTTTGGTACATTTCCTCCGTTTTGGTCAATTCTATATCGTGGACAAATGTTTGATGTGCTTATACTCATGATCCGTGTATCTTATACAAACCACAACTCCCATTGGCTTGGCCAATTTGGGTGCTCCGGATCCCAAGGAATGCGTGATTCTTGCCGGCAACTTCGTTAGCACCGCCATTGCTCAGGCCAAGGAGATAGCCCAGCCTTTAGGAATAAACATCAAGGCGGCGAACTCAGCGGCCAAGTACTCGGAAATCCTGCGTCGAGCCCCCGAGAAAGTCAAGGACTAGAAAGCCACTTGCGTTCGGGCTGGTGCAAGGATGACCCTGTCCTTGGTCAAAGCACACTATGACAACACCAACATCGATCTGGTGACCTCCGGCATGCCCAAGCTGGATGAGGAAGGGAAAGAGATCAATATCGATGCTACTTGGAATTCCCTTGCCGGCTACGACACCAGAGTTGCCAAGATGGTCAAGGCGGACGTCTTCATGCCTGCTGAGATACTAGATGAGGACATGGCTTCTCCTCAGTCTAGCCCCTCTCCTTCCGAGTTTGATGGGCTATCCCGGCCTGGCTCGAATGTTGTTGATGATGCCACCACGAAGTCCTCTGCAGCAGAGCCATAAAAAACAATATTTGTATTAAATGTATCTCTGCAATGTGTATGTGGAAAGAACTAATGAATTTGTAAGGTGGAAAAACTTGTACTCAAGCTTCCTGCTACTTATTTGTTTCCAGCATGTATATATTTTTTAAGCAAGTGCTGGCTTATCAAATATTCTGGTTCGTATGCTTAACCTTTCGTGAGACAAAAGACTCGCAGCACAAAATTATGCTCTCGGGTGATGACGCTTAATAGCACCATCAATAACCTAAGAGCAAAATCGATGGCTTTGAGTGCCAAGAAGTCACTACTCCGGAATACACATAAAAACTTTAGAAAACATGTAGACCAGAAAACTTAAGCTAATGCCTGTAGGCGGAATTTTTACAAGTGAAAATGCAAACTTGCGCATAAAGGGTTTATATGATCCAAAAATGGAAAACTAAAGGAGGTAAAAGACTCAAAAAATATGAGTGAACCAAATGCTTTATTTCATTCATCATATAAGAAACTTATTACATAATATAAATGTGCTAAGTGTAAAAGGGACGTAGCTGTCCTATTTTCCATGGCCGATCTATCTCCGGGTAATCATCATCGGAGTCACGTTGCTTGCGCTTGCGATTTATTGGCGTATCTTTCAACTCATGGATATTGACGAGGTAATAGGAACCATTCAGCAATTCTTTGCTTATGACAAATGGTCCTTCCCAAGGCAGGGATAGTTTGTGTGATTTCTCCTGCTTGAGTCTAAGCACCAGATCCCCCTCTTTAAACAAGCGATGCTTAACACAGTGACTATGGTAGCCACGTAGCTTCTACTAGTAGATGGCGGATCTCTGGCATGCTAGCATATTCTGTTCTTCGAGTAGATTCATAGATAAGCGTCCGGATACTTCAGCTTCATCCTCCACATAGGCGGCGACTCTAGGTGGATCATGAAGTATGTCGGATGGAAGGACAACTTCTACTCCATAAACCATGAAGAAAGGGGTCAAGCCGGTAGATCTGTTGGGTGTTGTTCGTAAACTCCACAAGACAGATGGTAATTCCTCCACCCAAGCTCCAGTTGCTCTACATAGCGATGCTTCTAAGCATGGCTTGATTCCGTGCAGTATTAGTCCATTGGCCCTCTCAACTTGCCCATATTACTGTGGTTGTGCCACAGATGCTATGTCAAGGCGGATGCCTTTTTCATGACAGTACTCATCAACTTCTCCGAGAGACAAATTTATGTCGTTGTAGCTGATGATGCTGTGTAGGAGACCAAATCTCATCACTAGATCATGGAATTTTTTTAGGATTGTTGCCCCATCGAGCTTTCTAATGGTTTTAGCTTCAATCCATTTTGTGAACTTATCAACTTCCACTAGCAGGTGAGTAAATCCACAAGGTGTTGTTTGCAAAGGCCCCACCATGTCAAGCCCCTAGACTGCGAACATCCAAGTTATTGGTATTGTTCGCAACTCTTCTGCTAGAACACTAGGTTGTCTTGAATAAAAATGGCACCCAAGACAGGTTTGTACCATCTAGTCGGCATCTTATTTGGCAGGAATCCAGTAGAATCCTTATCAGAAAGCTTTGGCCACCAACGATCGGGGAGTGGCATGATGCCTGCAATCTCCGAGATGTATTTCTCTAAGGATTCCAATACCTTGCTGCCGAGAGACGCATCAAAGGAAAACTCCTGTGGTACTTCCTTTGTATAGTTGTCCGTCAATAATGACGTAGCCTTTTGCCCTGCGTACTATCTTCCATCTTGCAACTTCGTCGGCGGGCAAAGTTCTGTCTTGTAGATAATCCATGAACGGTTTTGTCCAAGGCGGAGGGGTCACTGTTACTGCATTAACAAATGAGTCTACTCTATCCGGGTTGTCGAGGTCCGCTCCTTTCATGAATGGGTTCCATAAATGCTCCAGCAAAATGCCTGGCGGAATTGGTTGGCGAGTTGACCCAAGCTTTGACAGCTGTCCCGCCGCCTCATTTTCCTCCCTTTTGACATACTTAACTTTGTAGCCGTCGAAGCACTTGGCTTTTTCATCTACTTCATTTCAATATGCCGCAATCATAGGGTTCCGCGCGTTCCAGGTGCCAACCACCTGCTGGTCAACCAAGTCGGAATCTCCACAACAAACTATGCGCTTGATGCCAATATCCTTGGCCACACGAAGTCCGTGAATGAGGGCCTCATATTCCGCCATGTTGTTTGTGGCGTTGAAGTGGATATACATGACGTATTGTAGCTTCTCCCTAGTTGGTGATTGTCGTAATACACCAGCCCACGAGCCATTGAGTAACTTGGATCAGTCAAAATGCATGACGCAAAACTCTAGCTCTTGTACATGGGTGTTTTCTGGCAGATCTATCCAATCTACAATAAAATACGCCAATGCATGTGATTTGATAGCATCACGTCTCTTGTAGGTGATTTCAAAGGCGGCAAGTTCAATGCCCCACTTTGCCACTCTTCCTGTAGTGTCACTGTTGTTGATGATGTCGGATAGTGGATCTTTGCTCACTATTGTGATGGGGTGCTCTTGGAGGTAATGCCTTAGCTTCTGTGAAGCAAGGAAAACTCCGTAAGCTATCTTCTGTTAGTGCGGATAACACTGCTTGGATTCCGTCAAGACCTCACTTAGGTAGTAAACAGGTCGCTGAACTTCATATTCGTGCGTTGGTTCCTTGCGCTCCACAATGATGACGATGATGATTACTCGGTTGGTTTCCACCATGTAAACTAACATATGCCCCCTTGATACCGGCGCTGCAAGTATTAGCACGGATGAGAGTATTCTCTTCAAATCCTGAAGTGTCGCATCAGCCTCGTCCATCCATATGATTTTCTCCGTCTTCTTGAGTAACTTGTATAGTGGCATAGCCTTTTCTCCAAGTCGGCTGATGAATCAGCTTACCGCTGCTATGCAGCCTGTGAGCCTCTATATGTCCTTCAGACACGTTGGACGTTTGATGTCAAGGATGGCCTTGGTTTTCTCCGGGTTCACCTCGATTCCGTGGTGCGCAACGATGAAGCCCAACAGCTTGCCGAATGGCACCCCAAAGACACACTTCTTTGGGTTAAGCATCATGTTATACTTGCGAAGATTATCAAAGGTTTCCTACAAGTCGGTGATTAGATCGTATGATTTTTTGGACATCACCGCAATGTCGTCCACGTAAGCATGTATGTTACAACCTATTTGGTCGTGTAGGTAGCGCTGCATCGTCTACTAGTATGTAGCGCCAATGTTTTAGAGCCCAAACGGCATCGTGACATAGCAGTACATGCCGTAGTGTGTGGTGAACGAAGTGGACAGTTGGTCCGACTTTTGCATCTGGATTTGGTGGAAACCTGAGTAGGCATCGAGAAAACACAGAAGTTCTGGTCCAGCCTACGATTCAATGAATTGGTTAATACGAGGCAAAGCAAATAGATCCTTCGGACATGCTTTGTTCAAGCCGGTGTAATCAATGCACATTCTTAATTCATTGGTTCCCTTTTTGGGGACAAGTACAGGATTTGCCACCGATCGGGTGTGAATAACTTATCGGATAAAGCCAACCTTAAGTAACCTAGCTATTTCCTTGCCTATAGCCCTTCGTCTTTCGTCACCAAAGCGTCATAGAGGTTGTTTCACCGGTTTAGCATTAGGATCAATATTCAAGCTGTGCTCGGCAAGTTCCCTAAGTACACCTTTCATGTCAGTAGGTTGCCAGGCAAAGATGTCCCTATTATCACAGAGGAACTCGATGAGCGCGCTTTCCTATTTGGGATCTAGTCCATGCCAATGGCGGTGGTCTTGGAGGAATCTCCTTCAGCAAGCTCCACCTGCTTGGTCTTGTTGGCGGCCTTGAATGCGGGTTCGGCAGCAGTGATCTGCTTCTGCGAAGCTGGCTTGACCTGGCTCTGGATCTCCATGAACTCCTCATCATAGAGAACTCCTTCTGGGAAGGCGGCTTGACTGAGCTCGCACTCTCGTGCCTTGGTGAAGCTTCTGTCAACGGTGATGATGTCGTTCAGCCCGAGTATCTTGAGCTTGTTGTAGACGAAGCATGGGCTTGCGAGGAAGGAGTGGAAGATGTCATGGCCAAAGATGACGTGGTACACGCTCTTGAAAGGCACCACTTCAAAAGTCATGCATTCTTGGCGGTAATTGTTGACATCACCAAAAGCGACCGGAAGGGTGATGTAGCCCAGGGAATTCGCTTGTCGGCCAGGGACAACACCATGGAACACGGTGTTGCTCTTCCTTAGCTGGGTCTCTGTCAAGTTCATCTTGTGTAGTGTATGCAGGTACATGATGTTGATGCTGCTTCCACTATCCACGAGGCACTTGGTGAAGTCTCTACAGTCAATCAAAGGGTTGATGACCATAGCATTCTGGTTTTCTGTTGGGATAAGATCTAGGTGACCCTTCCTATCCCAAGTAATTGGAATTTCCGACCACCTGACGTACTAGAGAACCGGAGCAAGGGTGGACATCGGTATCCTTAGGGAGTTTTTCTAGGCTTGGACGGTGGGGGTACCAAGGAAAGTGTGGTAGACTGGAGCCTTCTTCTCGAAGGGGATTTTCCCTTTACCCTTGCCCTTTTCGGCAGATTTGGGTTCCACGTCTTCATCCATATCACTTGAATCCTTGGATTCCTCCTCCTTATTCTTCCCTTTGCCCTTTCCGCGGGGTCTGTTCTTCCGACTTCGCTTCTAGCCAGACTCAGGGTCTTCCTTGAGGTCATTGACAAGCTTGCATTGGCGGTTGGTGTGGGTGGCTTTGCCGTTTGCGTCGAGGTGGATGAAACACGGCATATCGCGGTACTCTTCATACATTTGGGTAACGCGGGGCGCTGAGGATGTAGAATCACTCCTCTGATGACCATGGATAGCCCCCGGCCACGTCCATGTTGTCCGCCTCCGCCTCTGCCAGTGAATGTTGTGGCGACCATGTCGGCTGTTTGCTTTTCTTCAGGCATAGTCTTCCTCTTGTTATTTTTGTTCTTTCTGGCCTGGGTAGGGATTTCTATTGCCGGCAACAATCCACGTGCATCGTCATCAGCAGCGGCGATCTCGCTAGATAGCGATTATTGTGTTGAGGTTGAGCTCATTGTTGTCTTGCTTGCGCTTCAACGTATGCCGGAGCAAAGTTCCCTTCTCCAGACCATCGATGAAGGCAGCCATAGCGGTTTGTTCGTGCACTCCTGTGTAGGAATTTTTCATATCCAGCCAACGATAGAGGTAGGCACGAGAGGTTTCGTCCTTTTCTTGTACACACCGTTGTAGGTCTCAAATAGTGCAGGGATGTTTGTATGTACCCTCGAAGTTCTTGGTGAACGCTTCATGCATGTCCAACCAATTGCATATTGATTTCTCTGGCAAGTCATCAATCCATTGTCGAGTGGTACCGGTGAGCATAAGTAGGAGGTACTTGACGGCGACATTAGGGTTTCCCCTTGTGATGTGAATCGCTTCGCTGTAGTCCTGCAACGATGTAACTGGTCAAGATGTGTCATCATAGGTCTTGATTGTCTTGTCTATCTAGAGGCCCTGGGGGTAGGTTGTGGCCCGTATTACTGGTCCAAAACAACATGGACCAAGGTATGGGAGCTCCCAAGCTTCTTGGATCTTGTCCAACAGTGAACGTGCGTCGTACGACTCTGGTTGCTTCCCTTTTTCGTCATGGGGAGGGGAATTGCAGTGCGATTTATGAGATCCACGGTGTCCTCCGCCATGATAGCTGCTAGGTGGTGATGGTGGCGGTGGAGGTGGTGGGTTAGTCTTCTTGTTGTTACCCTCCCGCGACTCCTCACGCCGGTCGTGGTTGCTTGTCGGACATGGCGGTTCCTTGTAGGATCTGCTCCTCTGTTCTTCAACGTCGTTGCGCTCTCCAGCATGTCAGGGTTACCCGCCCTAGTCGCGTATAATGAATCCAACCTAGGGATGCCTAGGCGGTGGCATGCTTGTATGGTGGCATGGCTGTGGTTCCTTGTGACGCTGGCATGGTGGTGGAGGCGGCGACCGACGAGGGCAAGCCTTTTCTCGGTGATCCGAAGATATGGGTATGGCATCAACCCTGTTGTGCGCCTCCCTCCGTCTTTGCACTGTGGAGCCTATATGGGATCCCTCATCACGGGGAGATCTTGGCATTCTGCAGCTATTCAGGGTTGACTGGTAAAGCTCCGGGTTGGACTCAGGCCTCTATGAGGTAGCCTTTTCCTGTTGCTTGCATGCCGTAGCGACGAGGTCATACACCGGAGCAACTGCTTCTGGCGACCTGTCCAGCTCCAGGAGGGTCTTGGCGACGGCAATATTAAGGGCGGGAGTTGGCATTACGTCCCTCCCCTCTGAATTAATGTATGGGGTGGCTTTTTCCGACTAGGATCCGCCATGTCCGAACTTGCACCGAACGCCGGGGTCTTCGACGACGTGAGCTGGTGCTTTCTTTGCCTTGTGCTTCAGCAGCAACTGCTTGTACTCAGCCTCCATAGCCCTTGTCGCCTCAATAGATTGCTGCGCATTGGCCATGTCTTCGTTTAGCTTAGCGCCCTGCTCTGCGATGCATTTGGCGTTCGCTAGGATTGCTGCACGCTTCTCATCAAGCTCCGTAATGCTCCGGATTTGGGCGACGGTAATAGGCTCAACAAGGAGTGCACCGTATATCGCCTTGTCGGCGGGGGTAACCAATGGGTTGCCAGCTGCAGACATTGATGGTGGCGGTGGCAACTGAATTGACTGCTTGGTAGTACTAGGGGTTGTGGTGAGTTCCTACACCTGTTGCGGGCGAATAACTGGAGGGGCATGGCCTTGGTCGGAGCCGGAGGCTCTGTGGCTTTCTTGCCTGCTACCGCTCTAATAACCACACGTGTGGGCAGAGCTCTTTCACGTTCTGGTTCCTGTTCGTCTTCTTCCATCATGCTCCCAATGGTGACTAGCACCTGGTGGGATGTGGTGGCCTTCTCGGCACGCTCCTCCTTCTCTACCTCCCACATAACAGCATCGTATTCATCTGAGTTAGCGTCCGAGCCGCCGCCATCCATATTGATGTCGGCGTATAGCGCATTGAGGACGGAGTCAGAGTTAGCTTCGGTGTTATTGATGGCGTATGTGGAGGGTGATGGAGGCGGGCCGTTGTTGTTGTCACCTCCTCTGGCCATGACGGTGATCGTGACCTCAGCTTCTACATACTCGTTAACGATTGTGACAATCTCACCAAGGGTGACAGGACCCGTGGCATGCCGCCTTCGGGGGGTATGTCGGAGGAGTGTTCCGGGTGTGGGCCCTTCCACGAAGTGGTACACGAGTTCATCGGTGCGGTCACCCTCTAGGGTTTCCCTCACCCTCATCGTTCTGGCGAGGTATTCGTGGGGAGGTTCTCCATCCCTTTGAACGCATCTAGCCAAATCGAAGATGGTGATGACACTGACAAAGTGTGTGCTGTGCATCTCTTACACTCAGGGAAGCCAAGAGGATTTGCGGGGTCCTTCCACCTTTATATCCTGCACAGGGGCGGGTTGGGTGGGCCTTGAATTTTCCTGATTTGAGCCGCCATAATCTAGAGAGAGGTATGGCCCAGATCCTTCCGCGAACGTGTCCTGTCAGTAGGCAATCCATGCGAGGCTTGATGAGTTTCCGACTTCCTGGGAGCTAGGACCCAAGTCCGTTTTTCCGATGAAGATGTGGATGTCTCCAAAGGGGATGATGGAGCAGCGCATAGGGTTTGTCTTCGCCGGCACCCAGAACTCATCTAGAAGGACGATCAGGACGTTGCCGGAGGAGAGAATGCGTTTGATGGCTATAGTGTTGCTGATTCCTGCAAAGAGATTAGACCTCGCCCAGTGTAGATCTCGAAGTTCCTCTTGCCCCATGGTGCGCGCCAACTGTTGTGGTATTGCCGATGAGTATGCCATGGAGGGGTCCTCACAGTGTGGGTTTAGACACGTGGGGTAAGGCGGAGAGTTGGCGTGTACGAGGTAACACTACTTACCTAGGTTGAAGTCCCAAAATAGTGGTGGAACTCTACTCCTGCTATAAATCACTATAATGGCAATACGTCGAGTTACAGAGATAGGTTCGTTGTGCAAGGTGTTGCACGTTGTACATAGGAATCTGATTGGTTGTGCCCTAAAGGCTCCCATAGGTCCAGTTAACAAAGGTACCAGAACCTAGGGTTATATGGAAAGGACCTTGCTGGGAAGAGTCCTACACTAATACTAACTAGTCTTTCGTGTCTTGCACTCCAAGGCTCCGAGTACGTAGGTTACTCCTTCGTAGCCTTCCTTTATCCCGCATGGGCCTCCCTTCTGGATCCATCTAACTGGGTCACCCAGCAGGCCTTAGGCCTTGCTACCAATTGTGGGCCACTCGGGTTATCCGGATTATGGACGTGCTATGGTGGTACCCATTTCGCATATCCCCAACACTCCCCTCCAAATGGGTGCTGTCGACCGGCACCGGGACCTAAACTACTGGGCATCGGACCTATGGGCTGGTTTTGGCGACAAGGTTTCTAGAGATTGATTAGCTCACGTACCCTGCATATGTGGGGTGATGTTGGTACATATTCACCACACGGTCTCCCTCCTCGAAAGGGTTATAGAGTGGCTCGTGGGCCCACTCTCCCTTGGCGGCCACCCCTGCAGCCCCTAGGGGAGGATCCCTCGTGCTACCCTATGGGCCGTAGAAAAAGAGACCTGAGTTGCGGCCTGTGGAAACTTGCGCTCATGGCGGCCTCACCATCAAGAGCCTCCAGGACAAATGCAGACCCGCGGCCTCCTCCATGCGAGTCCTATAGGGGACTCGAGAGGACTCTCTCCTTGATAGCTAGGTCCTGAGAGAAGGTCTCGAGGCCCGCGACAGCTATATTGGTCTGATCTTGGCACTCCCCGATATATTCTTTTGACCCACGGTGGAGGCGCCCAACTCGGGCCTGGCAACACGCGACACGGCCTGACAACAAGCACAAGAAAAGGCAAACACCGGAAGAAATAGCGAAGAAGTTTCATTACATTCACGCTTGGAAGACAAAATATCATCAAATACGGAGAGCACCGCTAAGGGATTGGTGCTTCCCCCAGCATTGCAGCAGCTCCAGCGGAGAATCCACCCCATCCTACTTGAGGTGGCCTAGGTAGGTGGCGCGGCACATCAGAGGGTTGTAGATGGCCACCAAGAATCCCCCACGGGCATAGAGGAACCGCAACACTAAGCCCTGCTGGATGCCATGCTCCATTAGGAGGCGGGTCCTGCCGTCTGTGAGGCATATCTCACCAGGAGAGAGAACCTCCACGCTGACTTCCCACCTCTCGTGACCTCCTGAGTGGCACAACAACACCTCCGGGGCAAGCTCATTGACTATCCCGAGCATGAAGGGCGAGAGGGAGCCGCACCCTCGCGAACCAATCCGGGTTCACGAGGAGGACGACAAAGTCAATGACCCACGGGGGCTCGGGTCGTCCTCGATATTGATCACGACAAGCGAGGGTGGCGGTAAGGGGAGCAACACGATTTCCGAGACACCCCTAGGCTCGCCGTCACGCCTCCCGCGTCGTCCACGCCCGCTCCCATGCGGCTGCCCCCGAGTGTGCTTCACCGGTGTCTCCCCGTCCATAGCCGTAATGGTCCTAGTGCAAGGGATGGGTTCGGTGGTCACGAGCCTTCGTGACCACCATGCCTCCCACAGCCGCTCCCGTGTGGCCGCCCACGCCCGCACTTCACCGACGGAGACCCCACCTCGTCCGTCGCCAAGGACTTGCCCTTCTCGCTAGCAGAGAGTTGCTTGGGCGTCATGGGGAGATATGGGGCTTTTAGCACTCAACAATTGTGGAGAAGGTCCGGGGAGTAAGAGTAGAAGGCGTTGCGCCCACGCCATGATTTAACAAGATGAAGGGTCGCGTCATTACACTGGACGCGTGGCACGAGTCGCAGACCCCACACCAGCGCACCATCACATCGTGGGGAGCGGTTCCTGAGGCCCAGCAGATCTGTTTGCATCCTACGGTTATAGAGCCTAGACACTCCAAGATCATGTATGTGATGCATGCGAAAATGGGTACCATGAAGGTCAAGGCCGCAATGGGGCCTACCATCATATCGGTCCCTTTCCCCTTCACGCCTTCAAGGAGATACGTGTGCAGCAAGCGCACGGGGCTGCTATCGGAGTCTTGGCACTTGGGGTACCATGATCCTACGGTAGATGGGGCCACTAACAAGGCCACAGTCCCATCCTGAAGCGGCGGGTCATGGCAGGAGGCCTCACGAGGGACACCCAAGGCTGCGTCCTCGTGAGGGGAACACTCTCGGGCCCTGCCGTCCACCACAGCGGAGCGTTGGCTTGCCCGGGTCCCAAGACAGGACTTGGGTGAGTCAAGGCGTGCCCATGGGTGTGTTCGTAATCCTACAACAACGAGTAAGAAGAAGACAAAACCATGCGGGAAAGACCAGGCACACACAGGTCGCCTCGGTAAAGAAAGTCCGGACCGCCCACCCTGTGATGCAAATACGCCGAGGACGTCATCAAGGTCAGAACAGATGTCCCTTACCACTTTGGCTCTAAGGGGCCAAGGGGGCAGTGGATAGCGAAGGATGACACTAGAAGGCCCATCTTTGTGAAGGACCAGAGGGCGACCAAGACGGGAGGACCGAGTCCACCAAAAGTAGTCCAATAGATCGTGTCTTCGAGGGCGGCAGTGTGGTGACCCTTCCCGCCCAACACTTTGGGGGAAGAGGCCAGACCACCCTATATAAGGAGACCTTCTCCTACCTTGGGAGAGGTCGATCCTTGCAATCTATAACCCTGAACATTGGTTCTCCACTCTACCCTCGCGAAGCACCATGAGAAACACAACCAAACAGGAGTACGGGCTTTAAGTGCTCATGAGGGTCCTGAAACAGGGTAAAAACCGTGTCAACCTCTCTGTCGTGTCTGTGCGCCATCGTCCTCGCCGTCCCTGAGAAGCTTTGAATGCGTGATTCAGCCCCCTCTCAAACTCAGGGCTAGTTGGACCCCTTATTCCCACATGGCACTCTTTCTTCGACACTGGTGAATTGATAATTAAATCGATATTGCTAGAAGGGCAACAAACAATGAGGAATCGATAAAGAATTACAAATTTTGTGATGTCTATAAGGGGAAAAGAGGTGCGACAGATATAGGCCGGTTGGGGGAGGCTCTCCCGACGTTGTAGTCGAGGCTCTGTAGCTCGGAAAACTTGAACCCTAATTTCGAGAAACAAAATAGCAAATTCCATGCCAAAATTCCTATATCAAAGCCCTGCATTAGGGTTTGGTTTTCACGCATACATACCCGGACGACGAAGAGGTCTTCAGAGGCGAGGGATATCTTCCTCACCGCAATGGACTGAATGTAGCATGGAGGAGAGGCAAGGGACCAGAGGCGATGGTAGTGGAGGGAGGCGGCAGCCGGAGAGCCTCCCCAGGTGGCGTTGGACAGTGGGGGTCTGGGTGGGTGGGGAAATAAAAATGTGGCACAGATCTAAAATTATTTGTCAAGATATTTTCAGATCTTTGCTAACAAGTACTACCCTCAGACCACTTCAAAGAGAAAACGTCTCTAAGAACATCCGTAGTATGAATATTTCATATTTTACCACCAAGTACTTCCCTTAGACAGCTAGAAATTACAACCAGCTTGAATACATGTTTCTTACATGCTTATGTCAACAATATTCAAATTCCATTTGAAATTTGAAAAGAACCAATTCAAATTTCATTTTCTAGGAAACTTTGTTGTTTGAATTATAGGTTATATTTATACAAAGGAAGTAGAGGGAGAAGAGGCCCATTATAGTTTGAAAGATTTGGAATATGATATCGGCGAACTAGAACACTTATCATGCAATAAACAACTAACATTAAAAAATAAAGGTAAACAAAGGTGAATATGTTATTGGTAGTGTTAAATGAAGTCATATCCCAAAATGAAGTTCATATGCCGAAGAGAGCATCTGACATCGTATACAAACTCCGGGATTTACCCAGAAAGGTATGATGCTTCCTATTAGATCACTAGTGTCAAACCATGCATCAAGGTGGTCTAGAAAACATCACATAAAATATCTAGAGGCTCCATGGACGTGTTAAACCATGCATGGTCAATAATCCCAAAAAAACATTCAGATTTATTCAGACCCCCATATTAGAACAAACTAATATAAATTTGCATGGCCGCACCACCACATGGACTGGATCACTAGTGTCAAACCATGGTTTGGAAAAGAACACATGTAAACTTTAGAGACTCTATGCATGTGTCAAACCGTGGTCAAAATCCCTTTGGAATACAACTGCCACATTTGTGCACCAGTGTAAAAGAAGTTGCATCACCACATCTATGGGATGCGTGCTTCGCCATGGTCTTATCCTTGTGCCTACGGCCGTGGCCACAGCCGATGTCCACCGAGTGCTGGATCATGTTGTCGATGTCCTTGTTGATGAATTTCCCACATAAAGGGCAAAACAAATTCCCCTTATAGTGGAAACAAATTTTCCCAATCCAGAACCACCTCAGTAAATAGCGGCTCTTGTTTTCCATGGAGTACTTGTCGGTTCCCATGCTATTAGATTATTCCTATTGATTTTTAAGTACATAAGAACTCATACAACAGATTTTTTTGAAATACAACTCAAACATTGACATTTATAATCATGAATGACAACATATGTAAGACAATATTAAATTGATACCAAAAAGCATGTATCTCATCAATAGTTGGATTAGTTCATATCATGCATATTTGTACAAAATTTGGGATATCCCGGAGAACATGATAATCTAAAAAAATGATAAATTTTGTCCATTGAATACAAGAGATTCAGATACATGCAATAATTAAATTCAATGTATGATCACAATTGGTTCCATATGAATGTAATATTAATCTGGGGCCTCGTAATTTTTGCAGAGAAGGAGTTAGTGAACCAAGTACCAAGAACACCCTATTCTTTGTGTACATTTCCCCAGGTTCACTAACCCATCTCTGAAAAAATTTGACACCATCAAATGTGTCACCCTTGCACTCTTTTGGGAAAAATTTCAATCATTGGCCTCAGTAAGAAATTAAAATGCAATACTTATACACTATGCAATAACTTGGATGTAGTTAATCTATGAATCCATGTGTTTCCTAAATATAATAATAATAACAAGAATCAACCAATATGCATAGACATGTAATTATAACAGCTCAGCTTATGATCAAACCATGCATATGAATCGTTTATTTTTTCGTGGATAGTGTAATCACATAATAACAAGAATAAAAAATCGAGATTCAGATACATGTAGTAAATTCAATGTATGATCAGAATTGGTTGTGTACTAGCAGAAAAAATTTAAAGATCATAGTTTCATATGAATGTAGAATAAATCTAGAGCCTTATAAGTTTTCTAGAGATGGACTAAGCGAACCAAATTACCAAGCACAACTTTGTTCGTGTACATTTCACTAGGCTCACTAACACATCCTTGAAAAAATCTGACACCATCAAATATGTATCACTTGCACTCATTTGGGGCAAATTTGAATCCTTGGTCTTAGTAAATAATTGAAATGTACTTCTTAAACACTATGCAATCACTCAGTACGTACTAGATGTAGTTAATACATGCATGGCGTATCGAATCAACACTCTAGTAACGGCAATTCCTAAAACCCCTAAAATCAAATATGTTACAGATCAATTAAATTTACATTACAAGAAGATCCTATGAACAACAACAAACAAATGTAAAATTACTAGACAGTAGATTAGCAGATCTAATCAAATCTGCAAAATAAACGACCGTTCAAACCATAGATTTTAATATGTCTATAGCAAGAAAAGGGAGGAAGACCAAAAGGATCTATAGATTGAGCAAACTCTACGTATGAACAGTGAAATCTATGGTTGTGAATAGAGAAGCAAAGTAGTACCTCGGTGGACACATCGGAGACCTCCTCACTGAATTCATCGGCCTCTTTCATAGCTTCGACGAAGGGGTCAATGATGGCGTGAGCGTAGTTCTCATATTCCTCTGGGATGAAGATGTCACCTCCGCCTGCATGCCCCTCATCTAGATCTACCGCTAGCACAATGATGTTATCATTCCCCTGCTGCTCGACAGCGACGGTGACCGGCTAGATAGAGCCCAAAGCAGTGACAACGCTGCGATAAGTGGCATGTGTGCCCGGAGAAGCCGAACCCTCCACATCAGCGATGAACATAAAGCCATCTGCGTCCAATTGGCTTCACCTATGGCTCATCTCCATGGTGGGTACAATTCATGTCGCGTCTAAGGGGATGGTGGGGCTATGGAAGGAGCTTCTACACGCGTGATAGGTGTATATTGAGGATTTTTTACTAGATAGATTGGGGAAGAAGTGGTTGTTCCTGGAAGAGACGATATCACCGATCAGGTTTATAAACGCGGGGACAGTTTGGTTTCTCTCGAGTGGACACGTGGGTGTGGATGTGTGGGTGGTGGACTCGTGCATGATCTCCACTTTATAATTGCATTAACAATAGATCCGCGCGCGTGCTACCTTGGAATCATTGACGAATCTAAGTTGGACCACGAATTAGAGGCGGACATAATATAACATCGTCTCAACTATATATTAGTGACAGTTATTTTGTTTCACCGGCTGAGGTTACAATAATATTAGAGGCAAGCATAATATGTAACTGCCTCCAAATAGGAGATGGCTATTTCATTTCGACCATCATACGAGTAAGTAGTACAAGGGATAGTGTTTATTTCTAACCGTCTGAGGCTGCTGATCATTGTCAAATATAGTGAAATTATTGTGTTCGAACTCAGGGACCAGACTAGTGACGCTAACTATTTCTAACAGCTTGAGTAACGAAAATTGGTTAATACAAGGGATGTAAAATAAGGGGCAACACTAAGGAAACAAAACCTGGAAGTAACAGCAAAAGATCACAGGATAAGATTATGCATGTATTGTTTACTCTTGTTTTGCAGGTTCATAGTCTAATCTCGCACCAACACAAGCACGATGAGGTTCACTTAAGATGACGAATCAAACACAAGAAGAGGGAAATCAAGTAGTTCTCCAATCAGGATTATTCCCCACTGGTTCTTGCGAACGGAGAGAGAGCTCACTATCATCGATGATGTCGCTGGTGAAGGGGAAATAGAGGAAGAAAATCGGGATAGATCCAGACGAAGATGAAACAGAGGAAGAAGGCCGAGATGTTGGGGATATACTTTCCATGTATCCTCACTGTGCCTCACTGACTAGGGTGGCCCACTTCGGGTTAGAGCTTTGCTTCACGGGCAGCCCAGTCCGGGAGAAGAGATGGAGTCTAGTCTGGCTACGGGAAGGCCTAGATGACTTACCGACATAGGCTCATACTATTACTTGTAGTTCAAGATGTACTCTGTAACCAACTCTTAGCCGTAGCCGGATAGGTCTCTCCTGTAAACCCTAGGCTGGATATCTATATAAGTCATCCTAGGGAGAGCCTTTAGGGCACCCTGACAATAGTCTACAATCTCAACTCGCACAGGCGAAACCCTTGTAACCCATATTCTGGCTCTACCATATTATTGGATTACTAGCAGGACTAGGATCCATCCAAAGCCTGCGGATTCGAACCTGGGTAAACTTGTGTGCTCACCGTCCCGCAGTACCGTACGTCTCACACCCCTCTCTCCCACACACCTCGAGGACCCCCTCATGGCGTACTTGTCATCAATCTGACAATAGTTGGAGCCCACCGTGGGGCAAGTGAGCTTTGGATCTGTGTTCCGAGCGGAATATGCAAGAATCGGAATCGGCCAGACCATCGTTGTCGGTGGTATCCTCTACGCGAGCGACGTCCCTCTCATCGTTCTCGACGAGACCTGAATTCCGGCTAGGGACGTTGTGACTGCTTACACCATCATGTCCTTTGGCGAGATCGATGTGTACATTGTTTTCGCTGAACCTGTCCCACCCACCCCAGCGGTGATGATAGATGCAGAAGAAATTTCTGGTTCCCCTTTGTCCGTGGAGGCGGCAGAATTCTGTTGGGTCCGCAGCATAGAAAACAAAAAATTTCCTACGGTGTGAACTACACGCCAAGATCTATCTACTAGGTACAAAGCAACGGGTGGACATACATCCAACGAGAACTTACCCTCAAAGACAACAAGTTTTGTTAACGAGTAGGAACTCGTGGTTGATGTAGTCGTACACTTGCCGATCTCAAGAGCGTGAGGAAGTCCGAGCGCCGCAACTCAGCAGCGCATCCACACTCGCACACACGTTCAAGCCACCGGACAACCTCCACCTCCTCGCTCCAGCGATCCAGCGGAAGCAGCAACTCCTTCCAGACGAAATGCCACCGGGAACATGTACCTCGCTAATCCGAGACCATGGGGGAATAATTCTAGAGGGGGAGCGAGATCCTTCACAAGGAGGTGTTTGGATGAAGGAGGGAATGGGTGGCCTTTTATAGGAGGAGGGGGGTGCCCCCTCTCTCCATGGCCGGCGCATGGGGGGTGACCCCTCACCTCCCCCATTCATGTGGTGGTAACCCCTCCACATTAAAATGCCTCTTCACATTCCCTTTTAAAGTCTCCACTTTAAATGCATTAAAATTCTCCAAGTTTAATGCTCTCTAATTTAATAAAACTCGTTTTATTAAATTTATTCAGAATTTTGTTAATTACTTTAATTAACAAACATTCACATATAGCCCCTTGCAATATTTCAATATCACATGCAGAACCACTTTCTGCAATTTCACCCGAAACAATTTCCGGTTTCTATTGAAACAATTCCTGCGCTTTGCAATTCTTTCGTCTGAAACATATGTGCTCCAAAATGGTGTCCGGTAACTCTTAAGTGTGCCACCCTACGGTTCGCGAATAATGCAGACATGATCGAGACCCTTCTCCGATCAATAATCAGCAGCGGGACCTGGAGATCCGTACTGACTCATACACATTCAACGATGACTTCTGTGATCGTGAGAACCTTTAACGTTGTAACTAAATCCCTTTGTCTCTCGATATATTACATGTCCAAGATTCGATCATTGGTATCTCCATACCTAGTTTGATCTCGTTACCGACATGCACTCTTTTCTCGTTCCCGTGATATAACATTCAAGAGATCACATCACTTGCTTGCAAGCTAGCTCAATGTGATATCTCTGAGAGGGCCCAGAGTATATCTATCCGTCATCGGGATTGACAAATTCCACTCTTGATCCATGATCCTCAACATAACACCTTCGTAGTACTGAACCCATCTTTATAGTCACCCTATTACGGTGTGACGTTTGATGTTATCAAGATACTCTTCCGGTGTTAGCAATTAACATGATCTCATGGTGTAAGGATAAAGATTACTTAGTATGATGTTATAGCAATATAAACACAATTACTTGCTTGTAATGCTATACTTCGGATGAATGTTCATCACATCATTCCACCAATGGTGTGACCTTGTTATTAACGACATCCAATGTCCATGATCAGGAAACCTTGATCATCTTGTTAATCAGCAAGCTAGTCTATAAGAGAGGCATAACTAGGAACCCTTTTGTTTATTAAACACACATGTATTGATGTTTCCGATCAATACAATTCTAGCATGTAAAATAAACATCTATCATATATAAGGAATACATAATAACAACTTTATTATTGCCTCTCAGGGCATATTTCCTTCAGTCTCCCTCTTGCACTAGAGATAATAATCTAGTTCACATAGTGATAAATCTAACACCCATGGAGTTCTGGTGTTGATCATGTTTTGCACTAGGGAGAACTTTAGTCAACGGATCTGCTACATTTAGGTCCGTGTGTACTTTACAAATATTTATATCTCCATCCTTGACCTGCTCGCGGATGGAGTGAAACCGGCGCTTAATATGCTTGCAATTCTTGTGAGACCTCGGTTCCTTTGCGTTGGCTATGGCTCCATTGTTGTCACAATAGAGCACCATCGGGTCCAACACACTGGGAACCACACCTAGTTCCATAATGCACTCTTTCATCCAAACCGCTTCCTGCGCCGCTTCTGAAGCAGCAACATATTCCGCCTCCGTCGTTGATCCAGCCACCAAAGGTTGTTTGGAACTCCTCCAACTAACTGCTGCTCCGTTCAAGAGAAATATGTATCCGGATTGAGACTTAGAGTCATCAGGATCGGTGTCAAAGCTAGCATCGACATAACACTTAGCGACTAGCTCTTCTTCACCTCCGTATATAAGAAACATATCCTTAGTTCTTCTCAAGTACTTGAGGATGTTCTTTACCGCTATCCAGTGTTCCGAATAGATTGGTACCAACTAGTTAAACTAATAGCATGTGCCACATCCAGTCTTGTACATAGCATGGCATACATAATAGAGCCTATGGTCGAGGCATAGGGGATCTTATCCATCATCTCTCTTTCTGCCGCCGTAGCCAGACTTTGAGTCTTACTCAATGTCTTGCCTTGCAACATAGGTAAGAACCCCTTCTTACTTTCGTCCATATTAAACTTCTTTAATATCTTATCAGGGTATGTACTCTGCGATAGCCCAATTAGGCGCCTTGATCTATCTCTATAGATTTTAATGCCTAATATATATGACGCTTCACCAAGGTCTTTCATCCAAAATTTGCTGTTTAGATAACTTTTAACACTATTTAAAAGATCTATATCATTTCCAATCAATAATATGTCATCCACATATAATATCAGAAATGCCACATTGATCCCACTCACTTTCTCGTAAATACAAGCATCTCCATAAGTTTGGACAAATCCAAACTCTTTGATCACCTCATCAAAGCGGAGATTCCAACTTCGGGATACTTGCTTCACTCCATAGATGGATCGCTGAAGTTTGCATACCTTATTAGCATCCTTAGGATCGACAAAACCCTTAGGTTGTATCATATACAACTCTTCTTCAATATTACCATTGAGGAACGCAGTTTTGACATCCATCTTCCATATTTCATAATCGAAATATGCAGCAATTGCTAACATAATCCTAACCGACTTAAGCATCGCTACGGGAGAGAATGTCTCATCGTAGTCAATTCCTTGAATTTGTCGAAACACCTTTGCGACAAGTCGAGCCTTATAGATGGTCACATTACCATCAGCATCAGTTTTTCTTTTGAAAATCCATTTATTCTCAACGTCCTTTCGATCGTGAGGTAACTCCACCAAGTTCCAAACTTGGTTCTCGTACATGGATTCCATCTCGGATTTCATGGCTTCTAGCCATTTGTTGGAATACGGGCCGCTTCTTCATACATCGCAGGATCATCCATTTCATCAACCATGAAATTCACAACAGGATTGCCGTATAGTTCAGGAGCTGCATGTGTCCTGCTTGACCTGCGAGGTTCGGTAGTGTCCTCTTTCGGATTTTCATGATCATTATCATTAGCTCTCTCTTCATCAGGTGAAGTCAACTCCGAAACAACTTCCGGTGTTGCGCCACTCGCCATTCCATGAAGAGAAGGTTCAATAACCTCTTCGAGTTCTACCTTCCGACTACTCACACCTTTCGCGAGAAACTCCTTCTAAAGAAAGGATCCATTCTTGGCAACAAATACCTTGCCCTCGTATCTGTGATAGAAGGTATACCCAATCGTTTCCTTAGGGTATCCTATGAAGACGCATTTTTCCGCTTTGGGTTCGAGTTATCTGGCTGAAGTTTCTTCACATAAACATCGCATCCCCAAACTTTAAGAAATGACAGCTTAGGTTTGTTTCCAAACCATAATTCATACGGTGTTGTTTCAACGGATTTAGATGGTGCCCAATTTAAAGTGAATGCAGCTGTTTCCAGTGCATAACCCCAAAATGACAGTGGGAAGTCAGTCAGAGACATCATAGATCGAACCATATCCAATAAGGTACGATTACGACATTCCGACACACCATTACGATGTGGTGTTCCGGCAGGCATGAGTTGTGAAACTATTCCACACACTTTCATGTGTGTGCTAAACTTGTAACTTAGATACTCTTCTCCACGGTCAGACCGTAGAAATTTGATCTTTCTATTACGATGATTTTCCACTTCATTCTGAAATTCTTTGAACTTTTCAAAAGTTTCAGACTTGTGTTTCATCAAATAGATATACCCATATCTACTCAAATCATCCGTGAAAGTAACAAAATAATGATATCCACCTCGCGCCGACACACTCATTGGTCCACACACATCAGTATGTATGATTTCCAATAGATCTGTTGCCCGTTCCATTGAACCGGAAAACGGCGTTCTAGTCATCTTGGCCATAAGGCATGGCTCACATGTATCAATCGATTCAAAATCAAGTGATTCCAAAAGTCCATCAGAATGGAGTTTCTTCATGCGTTTAACGCCAATATGACCTAGACGGCAGTGCCACATATATGCAGATATATCATTATCAAGTTTAATCTTTTTACCATTAACATTATGAATGTGCGTAATATTACTATCGAGATCTACCAGAAATAAACCATTCAACATAGGTGCATGACCATAAAAGATATCATTCTTATAAATCGAACAACCATTGTTTTCAGATTTAAATGAATCACCACTTTGCAGCAAACACGATCCGGATACAATGTTCATGCTCAGTACAGGCACCAAATAACAATTATTTAGATTTATAACTAATCTCGATGGCAAATGGAAAGGTAGCATCCCGACGACGATCACATCAACTTTTGATCCATTGCCGACCCGCATCCTGACCTCATCCCTTGCTAGTTGTCGCTTGTTCCGTAGCCCCTGAACCGAGTTACATATATTAGGAACCAATCCCGTATCAAATACCTAGGTGCTACTGCGAGTACTAGTCAAGTACACATCAATACCATGTATATCACATATACCTTTGTTTGCCTTGCCGGACTTCTTGTCCGCCAAATACTTAGGGCAGTTGCGCTTCCAATGGCCAGTCCCCTTACAATAGTAGCACTCGGTGTCACACTTAGGGCCAGCTCGGGGTTTCTTTTCAGGCGTGGCAACAGACTTGCCACCCTTATTTCCCTTGTGCTTGCCTTTCTTGTCTTTCTTGAAACCGGTGGTCCTATTGATCATCAACACTTGATGTTCTTTCCTAATCTCCACTTCTGTAGTCTTAAGCATTGACAGAAGCTCGGGAAGAGACTTCTTCATGCGCTGCATATTATAGTTCATCACGAAGCTCTTCTAGCTAGGTGGCAGAGATTGGAGAATGCGATGTACGCCTAAGTCAATGGGAATCGTTATTCCCAAGGACACAAGCTTATCGGCCTACTCAGACATTTTGAGTATGTGCTCACTAACGGAGCTGTTTTCCTCCATCATGCAGCTAAAGAACTTTTCTATAGCATTATAACTCTCTACGATAGCATGGGTATCGAAAATCATTTTCAATTCTGCCATGGTATCAAAGGCATTGCCAGTTTCGAAACGCTTTCGAAGTTCTGGCTCTAGCCCATACAGTATGCCGCAATGAACTAAGTTGTGGTCCTCCTGACGAGTCACATAGACATTCTTTTCCTCGTCATGGGCATCAGGAGCTGGTGGGGGGCTTAGCGGCGCATCTAGCACATATTTCTTTTGTGCAGAAGTGAGGAGAATCCTCAAATTCATAGCCCAGTTGGTGAAGTTGCTACCATTCACAGCAAATTTCTCTTTCTCCATGAACACATTGAAATTAAAAGCAGGTGGTGCCATCTACAATAGAATTTGCAAAGTTTACTTAGACTAAGTTTATGATAGATTGAGTTCAACTAATCCAAATTACTAATGAACTCCCACTCAAAAACAACATCCCTCGTGTCCTTTTGGTGATTACATGAACCAAATCCACCACACCAAGTCCGATCATCACGTTAGTTGATGTAGCTTCAAAGGCGAGCATCTATATGGGCATCATATCAACTATATGACTCATGCTTAACCTTTCGGTCCGTGTTCCGAGGCCATGTCTGTACATGCTAGGCTCGCCAAGTAAGAACCTTAGTATTCACGTGTGTAAAACTGTCTTACACCCGTTCCTATGAAAGCGTAGATTCGAGTACACCCGATCGTCACGTGATGTCTCGAAACACGATCCATAGAACGGTGCATACTAAAGGAAGAACACATTTTTATCCTGATATCTAAATGAGGGATCATCTTACAATGCTACCAAAAGCGCCAAACTAGCAGTATAAGATGCTAACATCTAATGTGTAAAGTGAGATGATATGGTCCATGCATTTGATCTCTATCACTTGCATCGTGGTATGATCTCTATCATTCCTTTGTGTGTAAGGTCAAGGTCTATGGAACTTACACGTTGAGTGTGTTGTAAGAGTACCTATCATACATCTACTTACAACAATACCATATCAATACACTAGCCCAGCAACGATCTAAACTAGACGCCTCTAATTTATCAATTGCAAGTTTTACGTGGCTTAGGGCTTTCGGAGATAGAACCGTTCTCACCTATGAACATGAACCACAACGAGGATAACTAAGTTATTAGCAACTCGTTGTAAATCAGATATTGACTATAGTAGGAGAGACAGACACCCTCCAGCCACTTATGCAAAACAAGTTGCATATCAGTCGTGGAACCGGTCTCATGTACGATGACATGTAAGGTTGGTCCGGGTCGCTTCATCCCACTATGCCACCAATATCCAAAATACATAGAAGATGCAATAACATGATCACCATCGCCAACATATAAACATATGTGTTCTACCCATGCAAAGCACCTACGCATAGATCAGGCTCTGATACCACTGTTGGGTCCGCAGCATAGAAAACAAAAAATTTCCTACGGTGTGAACTACACGCCAAGATCTATATACTAGGTACAAAGAAACGGGTGGACATACATCCAATGAGAACTTACCCTCACAGACAACGAGTTTTGTTAACGAGTAGGAACTCGTGGTTGATGTAGTCATACACTTGCCGATCTCAAGATCGTGAGGAAGTCTGAGCGCCGCAACTCAGCAGCACATCCGCACTCGCACACACGTTCAAGCCACCGTACAACCTCCACCTCCTCGCTCCAGCGATCCAGCGGAAGCAGCAACTCCTTCTAGACGAAATGCCACCGGGAACATGTATCACGCTAATCCGATACCATGGGGGAATAATTCTAGAGGGGGAGAGAGATCCTTCACAAGGAGGTGTGTGGATGAAGGAGGGAATGGGTGGCCTTTTATAGGAGGAGGGGTGCCCCCTCTCTCCATGGCCAGCGCATGGGGGAGGTGACCCCTCACCTCCCCCATTCATGTGGTGGTAACCCCTCCACATTAAAATGCCTCTTCACATTCCCTTTTAAAGTCTCCACATTAAATGCATTAAAATTCTCCAAGTTTAATGCTCTCTCATTTAATAAAACTATTTTTATTAAATTTATTCAGAATTTTGTTAATTACTTTAATTAACAAACATTCACATATAGCCCCTTGCAATATTTCAATATCACATGCAGAACCACTTTCTGCAATTTCACCCGAAACAATTTCCGGTTCCTATTGAAACAATTCCTGCGCTTTGCAATTCTTTCGTATGAAACATATGTGCTCCAAAATGGTGTCCGGTAACTCTTAAGTGTGCCACCCTACGGTTCGCGAATAATGCAGACATGATCGAGACCCTTCTCCGATCAATAATCAGCAGCGGGACCTGGAGATCCGTATTGACTCCTACACATTCAACGATGACTTCTGTGATCGTGAGAACCTTTAACGCTTGTAACTAAATCCCTTTGTCTCTCGATATATTACATGTCCGAGATTCGATCATCGGTATCTCCATACCTAGTTTGATCTCGTTACCGACATGCACTCTTTTCTCGTTCCCGTGATATAACATTCTAGTGATCACATCACTTGCTTGCAAGCTATCTCAATGTGATATCACCGAGAGGGCCCAGAGTATATCTATCCATCATCGGGATTGACAAATTCCACTCTTGATCCATGAGCCTCAACATAACACCTTCGTAGTACTGAACCCATCTTTATAGTCACCCTGTTACGGTGTGACGTTTGATGTTATCAGGATACTCTTCCAGTTTCGGGTGTTCCGTGTCTCAGAAAACCCTAATCCCACCCAGCCCGCACCCATTGCGGAGGTAGTGGAGAAATCCGAACCTGAAGCGGATCTTGCTGTTCAAGTCGAATCTGGAGTAGATCTTCCTAGCTAGGCCGAATCCCAGATCGATCTGCCAGCTGAGGTTGAAATCTAGGAGGGGCAGGACAACAACCTCGGTTCCAGCTCTGGGAACGCCAGAATAGACCAACCCTTCCTAAGGCATACGTTGAGTCGCATGATGCTACAAGCCGCAAATGTGGATGAGGTTCCCGACACCATCAGGATTTTTGAGGAAGCCCACGAGGAGAGCCGCATCTACCTCAGGACTCGCACGTCGCACTTTGTCGGATATGTTGGATCCAAATACGGCTCTACTGATGCTGGAGACAACAAAGACTCGGTGCTGGAGGCGATCGGAACAAACACCGACTTACCCGCATCCTCGGATGACTCGATGAAGTCGGCGGATTTCCAAAAGTTCTCCACGGAATAGGAAGAGGAGTTCAACTCCAAAGCTGCAGAAGAAGGAGAAGCATGGACGAAGGGTCCAGAGAAAACTCTCTCAAAGCGCAGGATGACATTGATCTCGGTGATAATCCCAGTGTCCAGATATCTGAAAGTATCAATCAGAGCTTGACTCTGGGATACGGACCTAAAGTCGTCTTTGCTACTAGCGCTGCCAAGAAGGCAAAGAAGAAGAACAAGAAGAACAAGACCCCGGCAAAAGAACTTTCGACAGAGGAAGTGATTGCTGAGGAATATGAGGAAGACTCGGATGGAGCACTTATCCCAGACAAGCCCAAAGAAGAGTAGGCGGATGGACACGTGGTCACCGTAGGTGCCCATAAACTCATCGATGCTGCGTTAACTACACCTATCCCTAATGCGGCAGAACTCACTGCCGCAGAATTGGAAGAAAGGGCCCAGGCCCTAGAAATGCGTCACCAAGTACTCCTAGATGAAGCCAAAAACATCGAGGAAGAGAAGAAGCGTATGGCTACTGCGGAGAAGGTCATCTCTTTGCAACATCAAAAGAACCTGAAAGGACACGTACGGGCTGACAAATTTCCGGAAGTACGCAAGGTTCTCTTTGAGGGAGATCCAGGGATTCCTCGGCTCGATAGTAATGGAGATCTGGTGTACCCAACACCAGTACGAAACACTGCCATAGCTCGAGATATCCTAGCAAATAATCCAGGCCCAGAACAGGTTTGATTGGGCATTAAGCTACTCACCAAGGGTCTGGAACAGCAGGAGGTCACAAAATCCAGGAGCGGAAAACTGGTCTCTCAATTAGACCAATGTCGCTCGGATCTGGCCTGGAATGACTAGCATCACCGCTCCGACCATCGGGAAGACAACCACTCTAGAACCGGATCTTTAGGGTAGCACCATAGAACTGCATGCGACTGGTGCAACATCGCTCTGGCCACTGAGCAAGAGGCAATTGTTGCACTGTATCCGAGAAATCCTCCCCGGCGAGAGTCGAACGATCGTAGGGAAGAAGACAAAGAGAAACTTCGGGAGAAGGACCGTCAAAGAATGCCACCTCCTAGACATATAAGCCGTCCAGCTGAGCTCCACCATAGTGGGAGTGACGGACAAAGGAATGAAGGACATCATGCCGAGTCAATCTGGAAGGAGGCTATTAGCCACGAAGACCCTCCCGGGAACCAGAATAATGACGCTCCGGACGGAGACCGGTGATCAGTTGGAAACAATCCACCTTATCCACCAAGTAGCCACCACAATGGTTCCCAAGGAGGCCAAGGAGGGCGTCGTGGCAGAGGAGGTGGTGGCAGAAGCCGAAGTCCGGCTCCAAGGCACCACAGCCACAGCCGTCAATCAGGATGGCGATCTTTGTCACCAAGTGATGCGATACATCGGATCAACTCCAACATAGAGGCGCGGCACTACGAGAATGACGAAATCAATGTGGTTCCAAAATGCTTCGGACCACGCATAAGAGCAACAAGATTCCCGGAAGGATTTGCTATCTCAAGGCACATCCAACCCTACGATGGTGTAGCTCAGTTAGATACTTGGTTCCAGGATTTTTTCCAGGCTTGCTGCATCGCCAAAGGCAGAAACAGCTTGGTCGCAACCCGATATCTCCCACTTATGTTGCGGAAGACATCGCGATCATGGCTCAATGAACTTCCAGAGAACACCATCCACAACTGGTATGACATGCAAAGCGCGTTCTTTCGGAATTTCGAAGGCACATATCAGAGGCCCTGTACGGTAGGAGACCTATAACGTTGCACCCAGAAAGCCAGAGAAACTTGCCGAGATTACCTCGGATGATGGATCGACACCAAGAACTCATGTGAATGAGTAAATGACCAAACTGCGCTTGAAGCCTTCATTATAGGACTCCCAATTGGTTTACTATGTCATCGCTTGAAATGTGACAAGGTCACTTGTAACACACTCGAATCGGCCCTATGCAGATTTTAGCGCTTTCCGCCAAACCCGCATAGAAACGATTCAAAGATGCCCACTAGGACTTGCGTGCCGGTGGAAAACAAAGTAATACCATTACACAATAGTTCACAATGGAACCCACAAAACATACATATACAACAATGACTCCATGAGTCAAGGTTACAGATATATAATACAAATATCCAAATCACCTTGAAAACAATACAAAATCCGAGTATGGATAAGATGCAAATGGGGCTAAGAGCCCTGAAGAATAACCAATGACATCCATAACCCTGCCCAGGCCAAGCAGGAAGGGTAACCCTGCTAACGACGTCGATCTCAAACCTTCTAAAAAAAGGGTGCCGACAAAGGGCAAAGGAAAAAGGGAGCGGTCAGTACTGAGGCTAGTACACGACGAGTCTGGAATTTGGTGGCTCTCGCCTACATAGGTATGGTGGACTGAAGCGACAACAAAGCATGCACTATACAACCTATCGAGACTCGATATAACTTCCTATTAGAAAGGTGTAAGAAAGACCTATTCGGACCCAACCTGATACTAACACCAATCATACCCATCATGGTATTCCCCCTCGAGACCAAACGAGGAAGTAAACCGAGGAACTCACATAGTTAACAATTTTATTCATTCCATTGTAGTTGCAACACTTACTAGTCAGATACAATTAGCCAGAAATATCCCAAATACAGCAGTTGTTGGCACTTTTATTTACTCATTCCGTTTTAGTGAAACTGATTACTAGACATGTCATAGTAAAATTTATAGCACTACTTTAGTTATAGTTGTCTATGATCGAGATACTGTGCTCCAAGTCGTCCATAACCGCGGACACGACTTTCAGAAATTTACCCTGCAGGGGTGCATAAATAGAAACACACACACGATCAACCTCGGGAATAACCAAATAAAACACAACGACGCCTCACGACAATGCATTCACCGGATTCATAAATTATTTCAGGGGGCACCCCACTAAGCTACCCGAAACGAAGTTGGCTGGCTCTGAGATGGACCCAGGGTTTGTGACAATGGTTGTAAATGACTGGGAACCCGAAAGTGTGACTGGGCTTGTCGATACCGCAAGAACATTCCACATTCAAAAATAGTACAGGTGCTCCACGCACAATCGTAAATAAAGCAGTAAAGCATGGGATAAGTACAGGATAGTAATAAATCCCCGAACTACTTTGTGGCCCCAAGAAATAAAGTGTGAATCAAGCTCAGGCAAAGGGGGATTCATAGGGTCTCCCGTATGTGGATAGTGTGAATAGTCAAGGAACATGTATCAAGTACTCGGGATCCTACGGGACACAAGTGAGCGTGGAAGAACCAAATATTAGCTATTGCCCACCGGTGCCTCTCCATTAGTTATATCTATTCCCAGCATTTTAATATCAAGTTGTAATTAAAGTCATGATTATCTCCAACATAAAGCATATGGTAACCTTCCAACAACTGTGGTACTTGACCATACGAAGCAACATCTGAGAAAGCGACTACGACACGCAAGACCGACTATCTATCAAACGACAGGTAATAGGAGGTGTCGAAGGCAACATAAAGGCTGCAAGGGATATCACGGGTACGGAAAAACTAAAGCATCGCAACACGGATAGCAATAGATCAACAGGAGGAAGTAAAGGCTATAAATGCAAAATAGGTAGAAAGGGGAGAATTCTCTCCTGGGAAACACTACCGAAGGTACATTATCTGAAGAACTTGTCGATACTCGCATCAACTCAACGGCCTAATCCGCGAAGAACCAAAGCACTAAAAGAAACACCGGATGCACTATTTAATACTACGGCAGAAGATCGGGCACGATGCATGTATGGTGCGTGACATGGCAAAGATGCGATGCAACTAGGCAATATTAAGTGGAATCGGGGTCCCGACAATTAATTAATAGGTTCATATTGTTTAGGTACCCCACAATTTAAATGTTGTAATAAGAAGCCAAAAAAAGGCATCGGTTCGCTACACAGATTTAAATGGAGCCGTTATAAGACTAGGATAGCCCGCATATGGTCTCCAAATTTAATTTCGGTGAATCATCAAAATACCCCCAAACACCAACAATATGTATGCAAACATGCTCAATTAATATGCAACAAGTATATGGATGGCAATTTATAAAATAGGGCTCGAATTAGGGTCAAACATTGGGGACTCGATGATCTTGGGGTTCGCCGAGGGGGTTCGATGGGATCGGTCTTTGGATCCTCGGGGTTCGACGAGGTTCGGGTTTGGTCTCGGACTCCGTATCGATGAACTTGCCGTCTGTGAAGGAGAACTTGGGGGTTGTCATCTTCAATTGTCGGTGTCGAGCTCGGTTCTCGGCGCCGGTAGATTTCAGTGTACGTGTTTGGCAACACCAAGGAAGTAGACATCGGGGTTGTCCTTGTGACGATCTTGACTACGACACATGTGTCCATAGGCGAACAACCATCTCTGCAGTGACTCACTATCTTCCACAAACCACACCAACATGTCGATATCAACAAGCCTTTGGACAGCATCAGGTGTCGCATCATAAACCACAAGCACAAGAACGGCAGCCGGGAGACACAAATGAAGAGAGGGGCGATGACCAGGCGACGTGCGCACGTGTAGCTTGATGGCCGGAGATCTTGGGTGAAGGGCCCCACGATGTCGGGCAGGAACAGGAGCGTCTGCAGCATCTGCGAACAGCAGGGAGGATAGGGATCTCCAGGGACGAGGCCAACGGACACGGAGGCCACGACAAGGGCGCAGGAGAACGCAGAGGCGGACCTGCATGGGGGCAGTCGCGGCTCAGGGAGGCAGAGCGCGAGCGAACCTGATGAGGGCCGGTGCGGGGGAAGTCCGAGGCGACACCAGGAAGCAGAGAGAGGCAGCGTAGGCCGGGCCGGGCTCCGGCGAGGCGGGCACATGCGACGGGGAGAGGAGCTCGGAGAGGAGGCCGGGGTCGAGGAAGGACAGTGTGGTGAGCAGATGAGGGAGACGGTGGTTTGGTGGCTCGAGTAGGGCCTCGCGTAGACGGCGCTGGTGTGACCTTGCTGGCGGCGGCTCCTGGCATCTGCGGGGCTGGTTCTGTGGATGGGGTCGGGATCGAGGAGAGAAGCCGATGGCGGCGGCAGAGAGGAGCGAAGGCAATGGCGGTGCAGGGAAAAAGGGAAACGCGAGGAAGGAAGAGGAGGTGGCGTGCAGGAGCGATGTGCTGGGTGGGACCAACGTGGGGTCGGGAAGCGCGTGAGGGGAGCGGGGGCTCGCGGGATTGGAGAGTGGGCGAGCGACGTGGTTGCGATGTGGGGTGGTACTGGTTCTTGCAGGCGGGGGTTTGCGTTGAGTGCGTCGGTCGATTGGGTGCATGGGTAGGAGTGGGGGCGCGGCAGGGTTGGGTCTAGGCGGGCATGCGGACAGCGCGACGGGGACTTGGTGCGCTGCTGCGCGCGCGGGTGGCCTAGGGGAGTCGCGGCGGCAGCTGAGGAGAGAGGGGTTAGGGTTAGGTAGCTGGTTAGGGTTTGGGGATCTAGGTTTTGTATAGTGGGGTGGTAGGTGGTCCGGTCGGTTGGGCTTTCAGGCCTGGCCAGCTGGACTACCTCCCCCACAAAATCAGTTTATTTTTTTATTTATTTAAAATGTTCTTTTGTAAAATAGTTTAGGCAAATAAAAGATCCGGACGGACCGAGGGTTTGATTTAAAATAGGGAGGGGATTATTTAGTAAACAAACTTAGGCTTTTAGAAAATAGTTTTAAGCAAAAGATGCATGATGACATGACGATGCTAAAATGCAATGTGGCATGATGACATGAGCATGTGGTCATGATGATGCAAAAGGGCAAAACACAGCGATTTTCTAGTAGTGGTTTTACCGGGGTGCTACAATTCGACACCACTAACAAGAGATCTCGCCCTCGAGATCCCCTTCATGGTACGCGGAAGAAGGACGATGATCTGAATCTTCTCGCGTTGTGTAGATCCTCGTGACACCACTAACAAGGGGTCGTTGCTCACGTTCATCGAGAGGACACTGCAGAGAAACAAAGATGAAGGGAGAGGTCTCGACAGATAAGGCCACCTCTAACTTCGATATACGGAGAGAAAAAGGTGCAACCTGGGCTGCCAACTAATCTGAGGGGCCATTTCGAGGAAAACTCATCTCACCCCTGCCAAATACAAACATTCTATTAAACTGCCTTGTGAAGTAGACGGTCGGGACCCACATGTCGGTCATCTGTCCGTGATGCGAGCGCCAAAGCGATAACCTCTTAGGAAAATAGAGGAACTAAGTGGATTGGATGCGTTGACCAATTTCACAAATCCATTTCCTCCTTTCCTCTAGCACCGGCGGCGTCGAAATCCACCCTCCAAGCAGGACGATACCTTCGGACATTTGACTTCTGGCACCAAGTTGCTATGCCCAGTCGCTGATCTAGAGCTCCAATGGTGCATTCTGTAGCCACTGTTGCGAGGCTCTAGCCCGCCTCCGTCGCCTACGAGCCGAGCAGCTCGGGGATGGCAGATCCTACTACCAAGGAAGAAGAAGTTCTGGCTACATGCGGGTGAGCTACCGTTCTCTTTGCTATTGGTACTAATTATAACTGCTAGCTGGCTACTGAACCTACCATTGTTTGTTAGCCCAACGCTGACAAACATATTTTGTCCAAAGTTTTCTGTCAAGTGGATAACCCTTACCTGGTTACGGTAGTCCTCTTCAGGTACCTGGTTACCTGGTTACCTCGTTACGCTGACAAACATATTTTGTCCGCGGATAACCCTTACCTGGTTATGGTAGTCCTCTTCAGGTACGACTCTAAATCAGCAAGGGTGAAGGGCAAGTGGTATGGACACCATTGTATCATGATGGAAGAAGCGCCTTAGCAGATCTGCACTATATCTGGTATGGTTGCTGCTCTGCGTAATCATGATGAATTATGGCCTAAGCAGACTGCAAAGTTCAGCTTCATGGATGAACGTGGCATCATGGTTCCTCTAACGTGTGACAGCCAGCTAATTGGGTTGATGAAAAGGTATGCTTCAGATTGCATGTTTGAGATGAATTGTGATGTACTGGATGTGGAAGCTGCTGCAACTGGAAGTCGCCCTTCTATTCTTGGATAGGGTGGTCGCTCGAACCCATTTAGCTCCTGGTAAGCAAAAGTCTCTTGGCATTCGCATGTTTGTGCTGAATTGTAATTTTTGTTTCATTTACTCTGTAGATATTGGGCAGTTATGCAACAATCATGTTTCTTTGACAGGAAGCGCCGCAAGGTTAGAAACATGACTGCCGGGTCAATCATTTTGCTGCCCGAAAAAGGTAAAAACGAGTGGAAAGATGATGCTGGACACGATTCTGGTGCTGATTGTCCCGGCGATGCAGAGTACGTGAAGCTAATAAAACTGGCACCGAGGAAGAGGAAGAAGGCAGGAAATGAAGAAGCCAGTGGACAAGAAGGCTTAGCACCCAGGCTGCGGAAGAAGGCTGCTGGCAATGAAGATGCATAGCAATGTGTTGAACTTGAACCTATATATGTAATTCAGTTAAATTATGGAGCTCTGTGTGTGGCACTTTGCTGGGCAAAACAATCTACCCACGTTCTCTGAGTAAAATGTATTGCGACTTTGGGTTTGTAAATGCCCGAGTCAGTAGTTGAACCCGAAATTGTGATTGTGCCACTACTATCCGAAAAAACGTAGCACCGGTTCCACGATTGCTGAGGGGCAGGAGGTCTCCAAATTTGATGGAATGTAAGTGGCACATAAATAAATTATTTAAGCTGCTACACTCCATAAAGCAGCAACTTATTTCAGATGCTGCACAACGACGTGGCAACATAAACAGCAATGGCAACCGATAATGCCCAGATGCTTGAGCCCGTCTATCTCACCGCCTCCCTGCTCATGCATCCCCTGTGTCTGGCGAAGCTCCCGGATCTCCATTAACCGGGTCTACGTGCTTCCACTCTATAAATTGTGGCTGTGCCATTTGCATGCGGCACAATCCACATAGATTACGTTTAAAGAAACCACCAATGTCAGAATACCACCATGATCAGACAAAAGGAAGTAATGCAGCGTTAAGACAGATTAACGGGAGACCAATTTTTTTCCTCCCAGTACTCTGGGACCACTAGTTCAGACCGCTAGGTCAACAAGTACTACTATTACAACTTAAAAAGGCACGGATCTCAAGCTAGATAGAACTAGTTATCACACATCTCCTTGATCTTCCTAATCTTAGCCCGATGTGCATCTTCCTGCGAGAGCAAGGATCGATTCGGCTGCTCCTTCCTTTTAGCATCTTCCTTGCACAACTTCAATTGTTTCTCTGTATTTTCCTCATGCACTTGTCAATACTCATAGTTGTGAACTATAGGAGTTTGGCCTGCTGAAGATCATTCCTTGCTTGAGTCAATTCTTGCTCTTCTTTAGCCTTTAGGGCCAAACTCCACGTCCCTCTCCTTCTCAACTTTGCTAACCTTGTGTTGCACCCTCCTAATATCTCGGTTAAGCATGGTTGTGTCAACTGGGTCCCATAGCTTCATCTCAACACTATCAAGAAGTGAGCTGACTACGGGTTGTTTCAACTCAACAGTCATATCCCATAGTTTATCTAGCATTTTCTGCATCGATTTGGGCCACACCGGATCTACCCATTTGATAACACCCCAACTTCCGCCTTGCATCATTGCACGATGTCCTTGACACCGTAGAAACCTCATGCCTGCGTTCGTCCTTCGAACGCTACAAATTTAGTAGGCACATATCCATGTTTACATAACAGAGGACCGTCTTCATCCGCTAAATTGTGATAGTCAGAGTCATACAACGTCTGGTTGGCCTAACACATCATACACGCATGAGTAAATAGAGTAGATCTAGCTCAAAATAGATAACTGGCCACAGATGATAGTGATAGAGATGAGAGGACTCACATTGAAATCACCGTCCCTATCGTCACGACGCGTTTCCTCAAAGTCTCCCCTTGAAACCATGGCGAGAGAGAGAGGAAGAGGGGGTGGCTACCAGAGAGATAGCTGGATGCGTCGTCGGCTTGCGGCTATGACAGAATGGGAGTGAAGTGGGAAAGTGGCTTCGAGGGGAAGGAAGAGAAGTATGGGGAGGTAGAGAAATAATGGGGACGTGACACTGGAATATGGCCCATTGAACTCGTGAGTCATGACACTCACAACAGGGGAGCGCCCGGTGTTGCCAGTTTGTCCAGAGCAAGCGGCCAGCAAGTGTGGCCAATCATGCTGCAGAACAGCCAACTCGCGGATCGCTCTCAAGAAGACCATCCCAATCATCCAAGCGCCTCGATCGAACAATATGTAACAATCGTCACGCAAAACAACTGTGTTATGGCGTGCCTTCTAGAAGACTCGGTCTAACGGCCACCATTGGGGGGCTAAGGTTAGGAACCATATGTGGATTATGAGAAGAACACACATGCAATGACACTGGTGATATGTGGTTTGTCAAAATAACACACATCCAATGGGGATGCAATAACTCTAACTGTGGTTACTGAAAAGAGCAGACATACAATGACACTGGTGGATCCATGTGTAGTTTGTGAACAGAACACACATACAATGACACTGGTGTATCCTTATGTGGTTTGTGAGAAGAACACACATGCAATGACTCTAGATGTGGTTCATGAAAACAACACACATGCAATGACACTAGTGGATCCATGTGTGGTTTGTGAAAATAACAGACATGCAATGACTCTGGGTGTGGTTCATGAAAAGAACACACATCCAATGAAACTGGTGGATCCATATGTGGTTTTTGAAAAGAACAGACATGCAGTCACACTGGTGGATCCATGTGTGGTTTGTGAGAAGAACAAACATGCAATGACACTGGTGGTCCATGTGTGGTTTGTGAGAAGAACAAACAGGCAATGACACTGGGTGTGGTTCATGAAAAGAACACACATCCAATGACACTGGTGGATCCTTATGTGGTTTGTGAGAAAAACAGACATGCAATGACTCTAGCTATGGTTCATGAGAAGAACACACATCAAATATCACTGGTGGATCCATATGTGGTTTGTGAGAAGAACACACATGCAATGACTCTAGTTGTGGTTCATGAAAAGAACACACATGCAATGACACTTGTGGATCCATGTGTGGTTTGTGAAAAGAACACACGTGCAATTATACTAGGTGTGGTTCATGAAAAAACCAACATCCAATGACATTTGTGGATCCATATGTGGTTTGTGAACAGAACACACATGCAATCACAGTGGTGGATCCATGTGTGGTTTGTGAGAAGAACAGACATGAAATGACACTGGTGGATCCATATGTGGTTTGTGAGAAGAACACACATGCAATGACAGTGGGTGTAGTTCATGAAAAGAACATACATCGAATGACACTGGTGGATCCTTATGTGGTTTGTGAGAAGAACATACATGCAATACCTCTAGATGTGGTTCATGAAAAGAACAGACATGCAATGACAGTGGTGTATCCATATGTGGTTTGTGAGAAGAACACACATGCAATGACACTGGGTGTGGCTCATCAAATGAACAGAGATGCAACAACACTATTGGATCCATGTGTGGTTTATGAAAGGAACAAACATGCAATAACACTAGGGGTGGTTCATGAAAATAACACACATCCAATGACACTGGTGGATCCATATGTGGTTTGTGAAAAGAACAGACATGCAATCACACTTGCTGGATCCATGTGTGGTTTGTGAAAAGAACGGACGTGAAATGATACTGGAGGATCCATGTGTGGTTTGTGAGAAGAACACACATGCAATGACACTGGGTGTGGTTCATGAAAAGAACACACATCCAATGATAGTGGTGGATCCATATGTGGTTTGTGTAAAGAACACACATGCAATGACTCTAGATGTGGTTCATGAGAAGAACACACATGCAATGACACTGGTGGATCCATGTGTGGTTTGTGAAAATAATAGACATGCAATGACACTAGGTGTGGTTCATGAAAAGAACACACATCCAATGACACTGGTGGATCCATATGTGGTTTGTGAAAAGTATAGACATGCAATCACATTGGGTGTGGTTCATGAAAAGAAACCACATCCAATGACACTGGTGTATGCTTATGTGGTTTGTGAGAAGAACACACATGCAATGACACTGGGTGTGGTTCATGAAAAGAACACAATCCAATGACACTGGTGGATCCTTATGTGGTTTGTGAAAAAGAACACGCATACAATGACTCTAGTTGTGGTTCATGAAAAGAACACACATGCAATGACACCGATGGATCCATGTGTGGTTTGTGAAAAAGCACACACATGCAAATGACTCTAGTTGTGGTCCATGAAAAGAACACCCATGCAATCACACTGGTGGATCCATGTGTGGTTTGTGAGAAAAACACACATGCAATGACACTGGGTGTGGTTCATGAAAAGAACACACATCCAATGACACTGGTGGATCCTTGTGTGGTTCGTGAGAAGAACACACATGCAATGACACTGGTGGTTCCATGAGTGGTTTGTGAGAAGAACACAAATGCAATGACACTGGTGGATACATGTGTGGTTTGTGAGAAGAACACACAGGCAATGGCACTTGGTGTGGTTCATGAAAAGAACACACTTCCAATGACACTGGTGGATCCTTATGTGGTTTGTGAGATGAACACACATCCAATGACTTAGGCTGTGGTTCCTGAAAAATACCACACATGCAATCACACTGGTGGATCCATGTGTGGTTTGTGAGAAGAACACACATGCAATGACATTGGGTGTGGTTAATGAAAAGAACAAAGATGTGATGTCTCTAGTTGTGGTTTATTGAAAGAACACATATGCAATGACTCTAGGGGATCCATATCTGGTTCATGAAAAGAACACACATTCAATGACACTGGTGGATCCATGCGTGGTTCATGAAAAGAACACACATTCCATGACACTGGTGGATCCATATGTGGTTTATGAAAAGAACACACATGGAATGACACTAGGTGTGGTTCATGAAAAGAACACACATCTAATGACACTTGTGTATCCTAATGTGGTTTGTGAGAAGAATAGACACGCAATGACTCTAGTTGTGGTTCATGAGAAAAACAGACATGCAATGACACTAGTGGATCCATGTGTGGTTTGTGAAAAGAACAGACATGCAATAACACTGTTGGATGCATATGTGGTTCATGAAAAGAACACACATGCAATGACACTGGTGGATCAACACGTGGTTTATGAAAAGAAACACATGCAATGACACTAGGTGTGGTTCATTAAAAGAACACACATCCAATGACACTAGTCACTCCTTGTGTGGTTTGTGAGAAGAACACACATGCAATGACACTGGGTGCGGTTCATGAAAAGAACACACATCCAATGAAACAAGTGGATCCATGTGTGGTTTGTTAAAAAGAACACACACGGAATGACTCTAGCTATGGTTCATGAAAAAGAACAGACATGCAATGACACTGGTGTATCCTTATGTGGTTTGTGAGAAGAACACACATGCAATGACTCTAGTTGTGGTTCATCAAAAGAACACACATGCAATGACACTTGTGGATCCATGTGTGGTTTGTGAAAAGAACACACGTGCAATTATACTAGGTGTGGTTCATGAAAAAACCAACATCCAATGACATTTGTGGATCCATATGTGGTTTGTGAAAAGAACACACATGCAATCACAGTGGTGGATCCATGTGTGGTTTGTGAGAAGAACAGACATGAAATGACACTGGTGGATCCATATGTGGTTTGTGAGAAGAACACACATGCAATGACAGTGGGTGTAGTTCATGAAAAGAACATACATCGAATGACACTAGTGGATCCTTATGTGGTTTGTGAGAAGAACATACATGCAATACCTCTAGATGTGGTTCATGAAAAGAACAGACATGCAATGACAGTGGTGTATCCATATGTGGTTTGTGAGAAGAACACACATGCAGTGACACTGGGTGTGGCTCATCAAATGAACAGAGATGCAACAACACTATTGGATCCATGTGTGGTTTATGA